>CAUYQV010154687.1:0-17386 GCA_963574575.1 Galagoides demidoff | reverse complement strand
TGGCCGGGCGTTGTGGTGGGCGCCTGTGGTCCCAGCTACTTGGGAGGCTGAGGCAGGAGACTCGCTTGAGCCCAGGAGTTGGAGGTTGCTATGAGCTGTGATGCCATGGCACTCTACCCAGGGGGATAGCTTGAGGCTCCGCCTCAAAAAAAAAAACAAAACAATTGTTCGTTAGTTGGCCTGGACTGGGCTCCAACCCTCAGTGTATACGGCCGGCACTGTAACCACTGTGCTACAGACGCCGAGCCTAAATTGACAGTCTTTTTAAGAGTGTCAATAGAGGCATAACATATTTTTGATAAATTATATATATGTTACATATGTATATACCTGTGAGCTCGAATCCCAGAATAAGAGAGAAAAGATTCCAGCTTCCCAAGGGGCTTCACTGCCCCTTCCCGGCTAGAGCCCTCAAAATGATACATCTACCACCTTAAGCACACAAGGTAATCCATGCTGTCTACAGGGATCTCCTTTAGGAGCCACTGCCCTCTGGCTTCAATCTGGATATCCATTTTCCAGGGCAGAACCTGCACTGGCATCATCCCACACTTCCTGTGGCTTCTGTTTAGGTTGGAGCCCCCGCCTTCCTGGATCCCAGTTCTTCTTCCAACACTTCCAACACGTTGCCTCCAGTAGCTTCTTGTGAGAGAGGCCATGGGAGCTAAATAATTTGCTAATTTGTGCTTTTTTTTTTTTTGAGACGGAGCCTCAAGCTATCCCCCTGGATAGAGTGCCATGGCATCACAGCTCATAGCAACCTCCAACTCCTGGGCTGAAGCGAGTCTCCTGCCTCTGCCTCCCAAGTAGCTGGGACTACAGGTGCCCGCCACAACGCCCGGCCATTTTTGGTTGCAGCCATAATTGTTGTTTGGCGGGCCGGGCTGGGGATTCGAACCCACCACCTTAGGTGTACGTGGCTGGCGCCTTAGCCCATTGAGCCACAGGCGCCAAGCCAATTTGTGCTTTTTATGTCAGTGCCTCTATGCTTTTTTTTTTGAGACAGAGCCTCAAGCTGTCCCCCTGGGTAGAGTGCTGTGGCATCACAGCTCACAGCAACCTACAACTCCTGGGCTCAAGCAAGTCTCCTGCCTCCACCTTCCAAGTAGCTGGGACCACAGGCGCCCGCCACAACGCCTGGCTATTTTTTTTTGGTTGCAGCAATCATTATTGTTTGACATGCCTGGGCTGGATTCGAACCCGCCACCTTAGGTGTATGTGGCTGGCGCCTTAGCCACTTGAGCCACAGGTGCAGAGCCAGTGCCTCTACGCTTTTTTTTTTTGAGACAGAGCCTCAAGCTATCCCCCTGGGTAGAGTGCCATGGCATCACAGCTCATAGCAACCTCCAACTCCTAGGCTCAAGCGAGTCTCCTGCCTCAACCTCCCAAGTAGCTGGGACCACAGGCGCCCGCCACAATGCCCGGCCATTTTTTGGTTGCAGCCATCATTGTTCTTTGGCGGGCCCCGGCTGGGGATTCGAACCTGCCACCTTAGGTGTATGTGGCTGGCGCCTTAGCCGATTGAGCCACAGGCGCCGAGCCCCTCTATGCTTAATAGAAAGTGTCTGGGGGATAGATTTCATGAATGGAAATCATATTCCCTCAGAAAGGATTCTGATTCTTAGTCCTTCTTACACGTTCTTCTACCTCTATACTCTCTCCCTTCTGAAGCTTTCTGGATCTTTGCTTTTCCTCCAGTGCTGTGTTATTCCATGATGTCTATCAGTAGGGATTTTTTTTTTTTTGAGACAGAGTCTCACTATGCCACCCTGGGTAGAGTGCCAAGGCATCACAGTTCACAGCAACCTCAAACTCTTGGGCTTAAGCAATTCTCTTGCCTCAGCGTCCCAAATAGCTGGGACTACAGGCACCTGGCACAACACCCGGCTATTTTTCTGTTGCAATTGTCATTGTTGCTTAGCTGGCCCGGGCTGGGTTAGAACTGCCAACCTTGGTGTATGTGGCTGGCGCCGTAACTACTGTGCTACGGGCACTGAGCCATCAAATAATAGTTCTAAGGTTTCCTTGTACTGTCTAGGTCTGGGTTTTTTTGTTTTTTTTTGAGACAGAGCCTCAAGCTGTCACCCTTGGTAGAGTGTCGCGGCATCATAGCTCACAGCAACCTCCAACTCCTGGGCTCAAGCGAGTCTCCTGCCTTAGCTTCCCAAGTATCTGGGACCACAGGCACCCACCACAATGCCTGGCTATTTTTTTGTTGCAGCCATCATTGTTGTTTGGTGGGAGGGACTGCATTTGAACCTACCATCCTAGGTGTATGTGGCTGGCACCGTAGCCACTTGAGCTACAGGCACCAAGCCTCTAGGTCTGTTTGTTTTGGTCTTTTTCTTTCTTTCCTTTTTTTTTCTCCCCGAGAAAGAGTCTCACTTTGCCTCGGTACAGTGCCATGGCATCACAGCTCACAGTAACCTCAGACTCTTGGGCTCAAGTGATCCTCTTGCCTCAGCCTCCCAACTACCTGGGACTACAGCCCCCCCTCCCCCAGTGCCTGGCTGTTTTTTTTAGAGACCTTTTTTAGAGACCGGGTCTCACTCTAGCTCTGGCTGGTGTCAAACCTGTGAGCTCAGGCAATCCACCCACCTTGGCCTCCCAGGTGCTGGGATTACAGGCCTGAGCCACCGCCACTGTGCCCAGCAGTTTTTGTCTTTTTCATTCTGCAGGGTTTCCCAACAAGCCTGAAAAGCTTTGGCCTCCTGTCTACATTTAAGAAGAAGACCCTACAATGCTGGTCCCCCAGTTCAATACATGGACTTCCACACACTCGGTACCCTCTTTGTAGTTCTGTGAGTGAAATTTCTCATTGAGGTCTCCCAGAGATCTTTAGGATGCTCTGAAAAATGAAGCACTTTCTTCATCTTCTGTCATTCCAAACTTTTTATCTTTCACTCACTATGTGCTTCCCTCAATCTTGCCCTCTTTATGCTGGTGGATTTATTTTATTTTATTTATTTAATTACTTGAGACAAGAGTCTCACTTTGTCGCCCTCAGTAGAGTGCTATGGTATCACAGCTCACAGCAACCTCAAACTCTTGGGCTTAAGTGATTCATTTGCCATAGCGTCCCAAGTAGCTGGGACTACAGGCACCTGCCACAGCACCCGGCTATTTTTAGAGACAAGGTCTTGCTCTGGCTCTGCTAGTCTGAATCTGTGAGTTCAGGCAATCCACCCACCTCAGCCCCCCAGAGTGCTAAGATTACAGGTGTGAGTCACTGTGCCCGGCCATTGTGCTGGTGGATTAATGGCTTTCTTACTCCTTTGGTGTCCTTTTGGTGGGATTTCATGAAGGTGAAAGAGACATCTATAGGGAGTCAGTACATCTGGATTATTGTGTATGGTGATCATGGTTTGCAAATGAAGTTAAGGGCTTGAATGAGCCAAGTGATATCACTAGCAATTAAGTGGCAGAACTGAGTTTTCAAGCCTATTTCTGTCTGAGTCTAAAGTGCAGGCTCTTTCCTCCACAATATGCTGCCTCTTCTCAAAAAGGATTCAGATCTGTTAACTAGCTTGCTTACTGTCTGAGAAAGGGAATCCAGAGTGTGCCCGGTCCTCAACAACTGCAGAAACCCAAAGCCCCAGGACTTGCCAGCATCCAACCAAACATACCAGAATGATCTTCTGTGCAGGCTCCATGCTCGGCAGGTGTGCCCCCCAGTGAAGAGGTCACTCCATACAGCCCTTCTCCAGAGGGCCTGGGCTAGATTGCCCCAGGTCTGGCGGCTGGTGTCTCACTGTGATGTCTTTCACATAGGGATTTGAACCGGGCACTAGGGGTGCAGAGCGGGGAAGCCTGGTGACCAGGTGGACTTGTGTGTGGAGACCGTAGCAAACAAAAATACAGGGCATCCAGCTCGATTTGAGTTTCAGATGAAGAAAGAATACCATTTTAGTATTAAGTACAGCCCATGAACATTTGGCAATACTTAACACTAAAACATTATTTCTCACTCATGTCCAGCAGCCCTAGTTCGCGGAGTCTCCGACAGGGTACAACTACTAGCCAAGGACACGCAAGCGGGCAGCGCCGGTCCTTCAAACGGCCGGCTCGGGCTAGAGTGCCACTGTGGAGGGGAATTAGGAGGGGGCGCCGTTCTATCCCGCTTCTCACTGGGGCGGAAGTCGCGTAGCGCATTTCCGCCGGGCGGGCCCGTTGCTGGGCGGGGCGGTGACGTCGACCCGGAAGGGGCGGGCCCGCCGGGAGCCAGGCCGCGCCGCGCCGGCCGGGAGGGGGCCGGATCCCGGACCATGGCGGCGGTGGCGGCGGGCGCCGAGGGGCGGCGCACGGAGCTGGAGGCGGCGGTGACGGCGCCCGAGCGGGGCGGCGGCAGCTGCGTGCTGTGCTGCGGCGACCTGGAGGCCACGGCGCTGGGCCGCTGCGACCACCCGGTGTGCTACCGCTGCTCCACCAAGATGCGGGTGCTGTGCGAGCAGCGCTACTGCGCGGTGTGCCGCGAGGAGCTGCGTCAGGTACGTCCGGGGCGCAGGGGGCGCGTCCGGGCGCTGCGCCGGGCCGCCAGAAGGGGACTTTGTCTTTCTGTGGGCCTGGTGGCGCCGGTTCCCACAAAAGAGGCCTGGTCGAGCCAGCTGGGGCCGGCTCCAGACTGAGGGCCGTCGGGCCGGGAGGCAGGAGGTGGCCGAACTGGGCGAAGGAGGGAGCAGTTCTTGTGGGGACGGAGCCTGGGGGACTTGTCCTCGTACCCCGGGAGTTCCTGCTAGGCCACAGGACGGGTCATGATCAGCGCGAGAACTCTGACCTTGTCTTTGGGAGTTCATTTTTCAGAGGTCTCTTTTCGGCTGGAGGAAACAAGGCAGGAGGTTGTCTATCCTGAAGGCAGAGGGCCAAACTCTGGGCACTTCCAGCCCAGCTGCGTTTCTGGGCGCCCATTGGGTGACTGAGCAGACTCCTTCCAAGACTGGTTTTTCCATCTGTTGAATGGAGATGACATTCTGACCTGCCTACCTGAGGGGAAGGTTTGCAGGTTCTGGGTGGGAAGAGGTAAGGGTTAGTAAGTTTCCTCCTCTTTGCCAGTTCCGACTTTGGGGTTCAGCTCCATAGTGAGTGGGAGACGTTTCTGACTCTCCAGGCTTGGAAATCCTGGAGTCAGAAGGCGCCATCCCCCCACCCTCTCAGCAGTGGCAACTGTGATAACCTAGCTGGAGCTCCCTTGGTTTGCTGTGCTCAGAGATCTGTTTGCGTCTAGCATTGTGAAATTCCCATGGTTTGTTCATAGCAGGCTTCTGCTGGTGATGTCTGTCAGGAAATCTGATTTTCCTTTCCCTAGAAGCGATGGCAGAGACAGCAGTGTTGAGGAATAAGTTTTCTTTCTTTTCTTTTTTTTTTTTTTGAGACAGAGCCTCAAGCTGTTGCCCTGGGTAGAGTGCTGTGGCTTCACAGCTCATAGCAACCTCCAACTCCTGGGCTTAAGCGATTCTCTTGCCTCAGCCTCCCAAGTAGCTGGGACTACAGGCGCCTGCCACAACACCTGGCTATTTTTTTGCTTGCAGCTGTTATTGTTGTTTGGCAGGCATGGGCTGGATTCGAACCTGCCAGCTCTGGTGTATGTGGCTGGCGCCTTAGCCACTTGAGCTACAAGTGCCATGTCTCTTTATTTCTTTTTTAATAAAAAGTAGACATATATCCTAGCACTCTGGGAGGCCGAGGCAAATGGATTGCCCTGAGCTCCGGGATTTGAGACCAGCCTGAGCAACAGCAAGAACCCGCCTCTAAAAATGGCCAGGCCTAGTGGCGAGCACCTGTAGTCCCAACTACTTGGGAGTTTGAGGTTGCTGTGAGCTATGGTGCCACAACACTCTACCAAGAGTGACAAAGTGAGTCTTGGTTTCAAAAAAAAAAAAGAAAACAAAGGGTAGATATATTAAAGGAGCTAAAGACACAGTAAAATCTTCTGAGCATTTTGTGAGTATTCACCTGTGCTCTGATAGAAAAAGATGCTGTGGTTTTTTTGCAATGGAAGGAGGTGGGCCCAGACCCAGGAGCAATCTGGGGAACCTTTGGCTTGTGGCTTACTCAGAGGGTGCTTCCCAGCTTGACCAGAGCCTGCCTTCCCAGTAGCATAGCATGATGTAACTTTCCAGCAGCCAGGCTTCCAGCACACCTGTAGCTTCCTTCCAGGAAGGAAGGTGCTGTGGAGGTCTTCATGAGTGAGATCACCACCTAGCTGTGGGTCCCATGCAGGAAATGAGTGAACACCACACGTGGTTACTATAGCCAGTGTCTGCCCTCTCACTCCTTTTAGGCCCCACAACCTATAAGAGCTCTGTAACAAGGGGCTGTTGACATGAGACGTCAGTGGACTTGTTCTGGGATGCCCCTGGCCAAGCCTAGGCTTCCTCTTGGGGATAACCCAGGTTTTCTGGGCAACAGGAGGGGGGAGTCTTCAGAAGTTCGGTGTTACATGAAAAATGCCACCCAGCTCAGCTTGATGCTCTCCTGTCCTCCCCTTTTCTCTTGTTTAACTCCCACTCTTGAACTTGCAGCTTTACTCCAGCCCTGCTTGTTCCCTGCCCTGCTGTCTTGTGTCAGGAATTTACCTCTGCCCTGCCCTTCCTTATGGGACTAAGTCTCTGTGGAAATTGGAAGGAATGTGTGCCAAGATGCTGAGTAGAACAGCTGTGCACCTTGACTGAGACTTTCTTTCTGGAGGCCCAGGTGGGGCTGCTGGACAGGCAAGGAGCTAGGTCAGCCTGGACTACCCAGCAGGTGCCCTGTCTGAAGAGAGGCAGTGGCTGCATTGGTCTTGGTGGGCACAGCTGAGCAAACCTGGGGTTCTTATCCCTTTTATGGATGCAACTTTCTCAGGAGCTGTTTTCCACCATTGTTGTCTTACGTGCCACCTCCTCCTGGTCCCTGGTGCTGCAGGAATCCTAAGGGGCTACAGGCGACCCACTGTGGCCCTATCCCCTACCTCACAGGCTGTGGGAGGGGGTGCCAATGGCCAGGTTGCAGTTACCCCAAGGCCCAGGTCAGGAGGCCAGACCTGGCAACTCAGGTCATGTTTTCCTAACGTGTGGGTTGTTTTGGTTTTTTTTTTTTGAGACTGGTAGAGTGCTGTGGCGTCTCAGCTCACAGCAACCTCAAACTCTTGGGCTTAAGTGATTCTCTTGCCTCAGCCTCCCAAGTAGCTGGGAGTACAGGTGCCTGTCACAACGCCCAGCTATTTTTTGTTATACTTGTCACTGTTGTTTGGCAGGCCCTGGGCAGAGTTTGAACCCGCCAGCCTGGTTGTTTGTGGCCAGCTCCTTAGTCGCTGAGCAACAGGTGCCGAGCCAAGTTTTCTACTGTTAATGTCCCTTTCCTATCACCCTGTGGTTCTGGCCCATCTACTTCTCACTGTCCTTGGGGATGGGCCTGGCTGTCCTGTAGCTCCCTCAGCATGCCCCATCCCCTCAGTCATATGCTGGCTGTCCAGGGTAGGCTGTCCTCCAGTGTTCAGGCTTGGCCTGCCCCTAGACTAGGGCTCCTCCCATCAGATAATCTAGAGCTCTTGTCTCCCTGTCTCCTCTCTCACAGGGCCCAGCCTGACCTCACTAGGAGGCAGGGTCTTGTTGGTGGATCCCTCCCCATTCCTGGCCTGGCCACCAGGCCTTCATCCTCAACCTTGTCAAGCCACATGTCTGCCCATACCCTCTGCTAGAGATGAGGACACTGGCCACACTGGGTTATACTGTTGTCCTATCAGTTGCTTCTCTGGGAGGCCAGTTCTTGTCTCATTGTCACTTTTCCTCTCAGGCCTCCACCAACAGTGAGCATTCTCTGTGGCTACAAGCCTGCTTCCCTCACTCTCAAGCAGGCCCAGCCTTGATCCCGTGCTGCCTGGGGCAGTTCTGTTCTAAGCCTCTATTTTTGAACCCAAGACCTCCCTTTCTTTCTTTTTTTTTTTTTGAGACAGAGCCTAAGCTGTCCCCCTGGGTAGAATGCTGTGGCATCACAGCTCATAGCAACCTCCAACACCTGGCCTCAAGCAAGTCTCTTGCCTCTGCCTCGGAAGTAGCTGGGACCACAGGTGCCCGCCACAACGCCCTGCTATTTTTTGGTTGCAGCCGTCATTGTTGTTTGACAGGCCCGGGCTGGATTCGAACCCACCACCTTAGGTGTATGTGGCTGGCGCCTTAGCCACTTGAGCCACAGGCGCTGAGCCAAGACCTTCTTTTCTTATCTCCCAGCTGGCTCAGCTGAACCAACCTGGGGTATCCCTACCAGACTGCCCAGGACCTCCCTACCAGACTGCCTATCCTGCCCTGTGCAGATGGATTCCCAAAACCCCTACCCTGTGCCTGCTTCAGGTTCTTCTGGTCCTATTGCCTTGATGGCATGAGGAGCACCCTTGGCGTAGTACAGCAGGCCTGGCTTCCTAGCTGTGTACCTTGATGCCCTCAGTTTTCCTGTTCTAGGGTCCTTCATGCTGGGCACTGTTGACTCTTCCTGCCCAGCCTCCTCACCTCTTCTCTGCTGCTTCCTTGTCCCCTCAGAGAAGCTGTCCTGACTACAAGTCCACCTGTCCCACCAATGAGGTCCCACAGAGGTTTCTTACGGGCTTGCAGTGTACAGGCATTGCTTGGGGAATTGGGCGTCAGGGACTATAGAGTGGCAAAGACAGACAAGTCTCCAGTGACCCGAGTGTGGCCTGGCACCGCACCTACACACAGGCAGTACTCTGAGGAGATACATGGTAGGGGTGCCCTGAGGCCCGCCCATAGTCCAAGAGGAAATGAGTCTCCTCCCTGTAGCCATGTCCTGGCCTGTCTCCATGAAACCTGAAGAGATGTCACCTAGGGCGGAGTGGAACATACAGCTGAGAGGAGGGGCACTGAAGCAGAGGCACCAAAGGGGCACCCCGGCACAGATTTCCTCTGGGGAAGGAAGTTATTCCTCCCTCGGCTGAGTCTGTTGAGCTTGGATGCTTTTTGGCAGCCTCACGGAGTTCCCTCACGGCTGCTTTTCTGGCCGCCTTACAGGCAGGCACCAGGGCTCCAGGATCTGTTGCCTGTGCTGCCTCAAAGAAGCTGCAGTGGGGCGTGGCACTGTTGAGTGCCTGTGAGTCCCAGCAGGCAGTGCACCAGGGGCCATGTGCGCCTGCCAGGGTCTGGGCTGGGGAGGTTGGGAGGCAGGGCTGCATGTGAGCTCGCCTTGGGAGGGCAGGTCCCATGAGAAGAGTCTGGCAAAGACCAGGAACCTTCCCCACACTTGGCTTGGGGGGAGCTGCTAGGAAGGAAGAAAGTCAGGGGCAGGTAGTACTATTCCTATGGGCCCATGTCTTTTGTGATTGGACAGAGCTGTGCCTCCCACTTGAGGAAGGTCATAGGAGGGGTTGAGGCACCCACCTGGGCTGAGACAAGTAGCCAGATCTACCCCACCCAGCCTGACATGATGGCAAGAATGAGAAAGGTCTGGGCCACAGCCCATCTAAGCCAGATCCTCTAGAATGGTGTGGCTAGGTCATGGTGCCCCCAGCTCCTGACAGGTGGAGTTGAGGGGTAGCTATGGGTCTCCTAACTCTCTCTTTATATCATGGCAAAAGTAGAGGTGAGCTCTCCTGACTCTTCTCTGACTCTCCTGGGGAACCATCTTTAACTACCCTGCTGCTGGGAATAGGGTGAGGCCACCCCAGCACCACAAGTGTATATGATGCTCACTCTCCTGAGTTGATGGCTATTCTGGTCACAAATGTCCTAAAGGCCAAACATAATAAGATGACCTTGACGTGACATTTCCCAAGGTAAGGATGTCCTCTAACATGTTAGTGAGGCCTCAGAGCTTCTTTGTGAACTCTGAGGCAAGTGACCAGTGCCAGGCTCGGGGCAGTGCCAAGTGGAGAGAAGCTAGCCACTGAAGGGCTTGATCCCAGGAGGAATGTGATGGCAGTGAGGGTTCTTGTCAGAGGAGCTTCATGGAGAGAAAGGGGTACTACAGGGTGAGGGAGCCCTAAGGGGGGGGGGGGGTCCAGAGCCAGCAGGACCCCAGGCTATATTGGGGATAGAGCAGCATGCCATAAGGCCTTGCCTCCTGCCTTTGCAGGAAGGGATAGGAGAGGAGTCTTTGAGCAGCCAGGCTCCAGCAGATACTGGAGACCTCTGAGAAATGGGCCCTGGCTGTGGGTATCTGTGCCAACCCTGCTGAGTACCATCAGCTGGTCCCTAGACCAGTTCAGAACAACAGACAAGGAGTGGGACCAAGGTGATTGGCTCAAGATGCTAGTCCTGTGGTAGAGTCCTCACTCTGTGGTATCATGGAAATGCAGAGGAGGGGGCGCTGGATGAGGGTGGCCAGGCCTTGATATGTGGTCAGCTGATACATCATGGCTGGCAGCCTTACTTCCTTAGAGGCTGCTTGGAATGAGTCTCCTCTCCTGTGAGAGCCAGGAGAAAGCTAGTCTGCTTCCTATGGGGTGGGCTGTGGCTACTTTGGGACTTTCCTGGCTGCCTAGTGGAAAGGCTGAGCATCATATTTCTGTCTTCTGCCTGGCAACCCCAGGAGGGTAGTCTGGCATGAAGAAAGGAGGCCTGGGCACTAGTGGCCACTGCTCACCAGGTTCTCTGAGTAGCTCCTCTTCTGAGCCTCAGTGGTGTGCCCAGAGACTGTCTGCAGCCCTGCTTACGACACACTCACTTGTGGCTTCACTTTCAGGTGGTCTTTGGGAAGAAGCTTCCTGCCTTTGCCACCATCCCCCTCCACCAACTGCAGCATGAAAAGAAATATGACATCTACTTTGCAGATGGAAAAGTGTTTGCCTTGTACAGGTGAGGGGAATCTTCAGGCCCTGAGTCCGAGGATCTCTATAGCCATCTGCATCTGTGTGGACCTTTGTGGTGGGGACGGGAGTACCTCCATTGCTCCTTACAACTCTGAGGAGACTTAGGGTGATGTATGTGGTGCATCTGATGTCAGGGCCAGGTGCCCGCCTCAGCCTCCAAGGACGAGCTGTGTGACATCTGTGAGTTTTTCTCCTGTGACCAGGGTGCTCACCTTGCCCCCATACGTAGCAGTAGAGGTGGTGAGCAGTGTGGGTATAGCATTTGCTTTCTGGGATTCTATGAGGGGCACATGAGCTCTTATAAGTCAGGCTTTAGCCCATGGTCCAAAAACCCATGAAAATGCACAGTTGTTACAGGGTTGATCCCCATTTTCCAGGGGATGGGCTGAGCTGCTTACTGGCTCAGGGATAGAATCAGGGCTTCTGACCCAGGTCCTGTTTGGGCTTAGCCATTGTCTCCTGGGTCTCAGATCGACCCTGCTCATGGTCTTGCTTGTGTCTGACCTGGGCTGTGGGCCTGAAGGCCTGCTGAGTGGTCCTACTCCTGGTGAATGTCCAGGGATAGTGGGTGGTTCTCGGTATCTCCCCAGGCAGCTGCTGCAGCATGAGTGCCCGCGGTGCCCAGAGCTGCCACCCTTTAGCCTCTTCGGGGACCTGGAGCAGCACATGAGGAAGCAGCATGAGCTCTTCTGCTGCCGGCTATGTCTCCAACACCTTCAGGTGCACCCCCAGGGACCCCAGAAGAGCCACACTAGTGGTGGTACAGGAGACAGAGCTATCAGCCATGAGAGGCTTGTCCACACATTGCCTCTGATCCTGGATGGCTTGGAGCTGCTTTAGGCAGGTCTCCCCGAACATCACATGACCTGGGTAGGGAGGAGCTTCTGGTGGCTGAAGGGGCCCACCAGGCTCTTAGTGTCCAGGGCTTAAGAGATCGGGGGTGGGGTACATGGTGCCATCACGGCCCGCTCCTGCTTGCTGTTCTATGCTGGCCCCTAGGAATAGATGGGAGGCTAGGGTGCCCTTCCCTGTGTCCAGCCCCTCTTATCCTGCAGATCTTCACATATGAACGCAAGTGGTACTCACGCAAGGACCTAGCTCGGCACCGCATGCAGGGGGACCCTGACGACACATCACATCGTGGGCACCCACTCTGCAAGTTCTGCGATGAGCGCTACCTAGACAATGATGAGCTTCTCAAGCACCTGCGCCGTGACCACTACTTCTGCCACTTCTGTGATGCAGATGGGGCCCAGGACTACTACAGGTAGGTGAGGGGGACAGAAGCAGCCCTCCCCTAGAGCCCTGGTTTGGTGTGGGGCTGGTTGGACTCCTGCTAACACTCTGTCCCCACTCCAGTGACTATGCATACCTGAGAGAGCACTTCCGGGAGAAGCACTTCCTATGTGAGGAGGGCCGCTGTAGCACAGAGCAGTTCACGCATGCCTTCCGCACTGAGATCGACCTCAAGGCACACAGGACAGCCTGCCACAGCCGGAGTCGTGCTGAGGCCCGCCAGAATCGCCAGATTGACCTACAGTTCATCTATGCACCACGGCACTCACGCCGGAATGAGGGTGAGCAGGGTGCGTGGAGGTCACATGGCCAGCGCCCTGCTCTGGGGGCCTCAGATCTAGGTCTGGAATCAGCTCACCACGGTTTAGCAGCAGATGAGGGTTACCCATGGAACCTCCACCTTTTCACCAGTGGATGAGCTGTGAGCATGGAACGTGGTGGTGAAGGCTGGGAACACTTCCTCCTGCGATACCTTGTATCTGCTGATCTGGAGTCCATGGGGCTCTCTCCTGGGTCAGGAGGCTGTGACTGGGCACGTAGGTCATATAGGTCTATGACTGGTGTGGACTCTCCAAGGTGTCTGCCTTGCCCCAGGTCCATGTGCCATGCGGGTGCTGGGAAGCCTCTGCTGTCTGAGCCTAAGCATTGGCCTCGGACACTCCTGCCATTCCAGGGCCAGGGGCAGTGACAGGATGTCTGCTGGTTGCAGGGGTCATTGGAGGTGAGGACTACGAGGAGGTGGACAGGTACAGCCGCACGGGCCGGGTTGGTGCACGTGGAGCCCAGCAGAGCCGCCGAGGAAGCTGGAGGTACAAGAGGTGGGAAGATTTGTGTGCTATTGACCTTCTCCTGGCACCACCTAGCTGGCAGCAGAACTGTGATAGGCATGGGTTTAGGGGACTTTGGCCAGAGTTTCTGGTACTGAGTGTGACAGCAAGGTCTGCTCAGTGCCCTCTGGGGGCAGGAGTTTCTTCCTCTTTTTTTTTTTTTTTTTTTTGAGACGGAGCCTCAAGCTATCCCCCAGGGTAGAGTGCCATGGCATCACAGCTCATAGCAACCTCCAACTCCTGGGCTCAAGCGAGTCTCCTGCCTCAGTCTCCCAAGTAGCTGGGACCACAGGCACCTGCCACAACGCCCAGCCATCTTTTGGTTGCAGCCATCATTGTTGTTTTGGCGGGCCTGGGCTGGGGATTCAAACCCGCCACCTTAGGTGTACGTGGCTGGCGCCTTAGCCAATTGAGCCATAGGCGCCGAGCCTCTTCCTCTTTTCTGTAGTTTTAGCCACAGCCTGTGGTTTGGGGTGGGTAAGAGGGTCTGTGTCACTTGAGAGGTCAGTGCAAATTGTGCTAGCCCAGGAGATCCCAGCTACTACCCCAAGCTTTAGGCCCAGGCTCTTCCCACCTGAAGCTGTGGTCCTGCGCCTTGCTCAGCCTGAAGGCCAGCCTCCCCACCCCAGGGAAGAAGAGGACCGAGAAGTGGCAGCTGCCATCCGGGCTTCAGTGGCTGCACAGCAACAGGAGGAGACTCGCAGGAGTGAAGACCGAGAGGAGGGCAATAGGCCCAAGAAGGAGGAGACAGCAGCTCGGGGATCTGAAGAGCCCCGTGGTCCCCGGCGTATGCTCCGGACTCAGGGCGAAGGCCCAGGTGAGCCAGTCCTGCCTAGGCTGGGGGTAGGAGGCTGGTTCATGAGGACCTCAGTGTCTGAGACCGTCACAGCCTCTATTGGTCAATGGGGAGCACCTGTCCCCATGCCTGACCTGTGGTCCTTTATTTTTTATAGGTGCCAGGGAAACCTCAACAAATGGTCCCTTAAGCCAAGAGACCTTCCAGGCAACAGGATCTGCCCCCATGAGGTATGTGTCCAGGGGGCTGGGCAGGGCCCCTGCAGGTGGTAGGTGGGCAGGTGTGGAGCAGGCTGGGGCCTGGTGAGCCACTGACGAGCTTTCCCCTCCTTGGACTTAGCACCCTCCCATCACCTGCCCCCAAGCTCAAGGATGAAGACTTTCCCAGTCTCTCTGCCTCCACATCCTCCTCCTGCTCCACAGCAACAGCCCCAGGCCCTGTAGGGTTGGCACTCGTGTACCCTATTCCCAGAGACAGGAACACCTTCCAGGAAGAGGACTTTCCTGCCCTGGTGTCCTCAGGGTCCAAGCCCAGTGCTGCCGCTGCCCCTACCAGTCTCATCTCTGCCTGGAACAGCAACTGCAGCAAGAAGATGGTGCAGCCCAGCCCAGCAGCCCAGGCTGCTGGTGGGGGCAGCCAGCCCACCAGGAAGGCTGGGAAAGGGAGCAGGGGCAAGAAGGGTGGCCCACCCGCCACAGAGGAGGAGGAGAGAGGGCAGGAGCTGCGGAGTGCACACACCATAGTCTCTGTCTCCTCCCCACTGGGGCCAGTCTCCACCCAGACCTCCAAAATCAGCAAGAAGAAGAAGGTGGGCTCTGAGAAGCCCAGTGCCACATCGCCCCAGCCACTGCCCCTCAACTGTCCCCCAAAGCCCCTTGGGGCTGAGCAGGCCCCTGACATTCCCACCAGCAGAGCCGAAGGGCCAGTTGGTATCGTCAATGGACACGCAGAGGGCCTATCCCTGGCATGGAGCACCCCCAAGGAACCCCCTGGGCTCCCAAGGCCCCTGGGGCCCCTCCCCTGCCCCACACCCCAAGACGACTTCCCAGCACTAGGTGGCCCCTGCCCACCCCGGATGCCGCCTCCCCCAGGTATGTGCACTGGGCTCAGGCCTGTTTCTTGGACATCAGGATGAGACCAGGGAAGTAGAGTGCAGCTAGAGTCCACGGGTGCAGATAGGAGCACAGCCAATAGGCCTGAGGTACAAGGAGGGCAGGGAAAACCATGTTCTACCTCCCAGCAATCTCTGTAGCCAGCAATCCATCAGGATGTGCAGGCTGCAGCCATCTCCAACCCTCATGGCCTTGAGCCACCTCTTGACTGCACTGTGTCCCTTTCCTCTCCATGAAACAGGAGATTGTAGCATCCTGTAGGTCTGCAGTGGTATGAATTAATGTAGGCAGGGTGCTTGCCCTGAGCCTGCTCTGCAGGGCAAGATGTGGCCCATGGGCAGCCTATGGGAATGGTGTCCAGTGAGGGTCATATTCCAGGTCTTGTCCTACTGCCTCTGCAGGCTTCAACACTGTGGTGCTTGTGAAGGCTACACCACCCCCACCCCCACCAGGTCTGGCGCCCCCTGTCAGTAAGCCACCCCCTGGCTTCTCGGGGCTCCTGCCCAGCCCCCACACAGCCTGCGTCCCCAGCCCTACCAACACCACAAAAGCGTAAGTGTAGCTGGGCTGCCTAGTCCTGTGGCACTGGGGCCTGGGGGGAGGGTGCCCTCCACTTGGGCCACCCTAAAAGCTGACACCTCTACCACATCTTTATCTCCTGACCCTAGGCCCAGGCTACCGCCCATACCACGGGCCTACCTGGTCCCTGAGAACTTTCGGGAGAGGAACCTGCAGCTCATCCAGTCCATCAAGGATTTTTTGCAGAGCGACGAGGCCTGCTTCAGCAAGTTCAAGAGCCACTCGGGGGAGTTCAGACAGGTCAGGAGGCCAGGGATGCGGGTGGCCAGCCCATCTGTCTACGACCAGGCCTGGGATGGGAGTGACTGAGTCTGGCTCTCTGGATGGCAGGGAGTGATCTCTGCTGCCCAGTATTACAAAAGTTGCCGGGACCTGCTTGGGGAGAACTTCCAGAAGATCTTTAACGAGCTGCTGGTGTTGCTGCCTGACACAGCCAAGCAGCAGGAGCTGCTGTCTGCACATACTGACTTCCGCAGTCGTGAGAAGCCTCCCAGCACCAAGTCCAAGAAGAACAAGAAAAGTGCATGGCAGACTGACACCCGGCAGGTGGGCCTGGATTGTTGTGTGTGCCCTACTTGCCAGCAGGTACTTGCTCATGGTGATGTCAGCAGCCACCAGGCGCTGCATGCTGCCCGGGATGATGACTTCCCCTCTCTGCAAGCCATTGCCAGGATCATCACGTAGCTCCTGTCGGCATGGACAGGAGCCATCACACCTATGCGCATCCTTTCTCCTTCCTTGTTCCTCCCGGCTGCCAGGCAGCCAGGTAGTCAGGTAGTCAGATGAGGCTGCCTGCTCAGGCCTCTTGGTTGGCCAGGCCTACCAGGGAGTCACCAGGAAGGTCCACCCTGCCCATCAGCACACTATTACTCAGAAGTTCCATCACCTGCCTCAGGAGTGGGCTGGTCTAGTTTGTACTCTCATGCTTTTGGAAGGTACCAAGGGAGGGTAGGGTTGGGGTGCTAAGACCTGTCCTGTTGTGAAAGTCAGAGGTCACAATGGCCTGATCTGGGCCCTCCAGAATCAGAGGGCTGCTGCATCTGCGGCCCCAAGCCTGAAAGTTGTCCACTGGTGCTGGAGTCAGATGTTAACATTAGTTGTCTAAACAGTTGGCTGTTTCGTGATTCAAGAATGTTCAGGATTAAAAACAGACACAAAATTGTGCTACTTGAAGTTGAATCTTTTTATGAGACAAGCTGAATCTGGGAATCTTAAATTGCCTCTGGCTTTTTATAAGATAGTTTATCTTCAAATAAATTTATTTTGCAATACTGCACGTAGCTGGTGTTCTGAGCTTCTCCGCCTCCTAAGTATGTCCTGAAGCCCAATTTAGAAATAGGTGGGGAAAGTGCATATCTGAAACACTGTGGCAAAATTATTTTTGCTTAGTTATTTGGATCTAGTATTTTGGAGGGAGGACCAGACACTGAAACCCCCCTCTTTCTGCTTCAAACACCTAAACAGGAAAAAGGTTCTAAATGCATAGAGCCACATTCAAACAAGGCAAAGAAGGTTGGGTGTGGTAGCTCACACCTGTAATCCTAACACTTTAGGAGGCCAAGGTGGGACAATTGCTTGAGTTTGAGACCAGCCTGAGCAAAAGTGGGACCCCCGTACTAAAAATAGAAAAATTAGTGAGGCCTTGTGGCCAGCACTTGTAGTCCTAGCTACTCTGGAGGCTGAGGCAAGCAGGATTGCTTGAACCCAGTAATTTGAGGTTGCTATGAGGTATAATGCCGTGACATTCTAGCATGGGGCAACAGAGTGAGACTCTGTCTCAAAAAAAAAAGGCAAAGAAAATGTCCCTGGATAAGAAAAAACAGATGTATTTCTTTCTTTTTTTTTTTGAGACAGAGCCTCAAGCCTGTCCCCCTGGGTAGAGTGCTGTGGCATCACAGCTCACAGCAACCTCCAACTCCTGGGCTCAAGCGAGTCTCCTGCCTCAGCCTCCCAAGTAGCTGGGACCACAGGCGCCCACCACAAC
>CAUYQV010154686.1:0-23134 GCA_963574575.1 Galagoides demidoff | reverse complement strand
ATTAATTTAAACCTTTTTATATGAAAGCTATAACCTAATAACAACCTAAGGATACGGGGAGTGGGGAGGGAGAGGGATTCGAGGGTTCACTTCTGTGGTTCATCTTACAAGGGTACAAGTGAATCTTTCTATGAGTAGAATATGAATGTTTTAACACAATAACTAAGAAAGTTACATGAAGACTATGTTAACCAGTTTGATGGAAGTATCTCAGATTGTGTGTGAAAATGCCACACTGTACCCCAGAAGTGCATTAATGTACACAGTTACCATTCAATAAAAAAAAAAAAAAATCACTGCTCATGGACCATGCACCTCATCACTCCAGGGCTCTGATGGAGATAGACAAAGAGATTCATGTTGTTTTCATGCCTGGTAACACAACATCCATTCTGTAGCTCATGGCTCAAGCAATGATTTTGATTTTGAAGTTTTATTATTTAAGAAATACAGTTTTTAAGGATATAGTTGCCATGGGTAATGATTTCTCTGTTGGATCTGGGCAGAGTAAACTGAAAACCTACCGGTAAGAATTTACCATTCTGGATATCATGAAAAACATTCATGATTCATAGGAGGAGGTCAGAATATCAATATTCATAAGGGTTTGGAAGAAGTCACTTCCAACTTTTATAAATGACCTTGAAGGGTTCAAGATTTTAGTGGAGGAAGTGACATGCAAATGTGGTGGAAACAGTAAGAGAACTAGAATTAGTGTGGGGCCTAAAGATGGGATTGAGCTGCTAAATGGTGATCCAACTTTAATGGATAAGGAGCTGCCTCTTATGGCTAAACTAAGAAAGTGGTTTCTTGAGATGGAATCTGCTCCTGGTGAAGATGCTGTAAGTATCATCGAAATGACAGCAAAGAATCTAGAGTATTACATAAAGTTAGTAGATAAAGTCATAGCAAGGTTTGAGAGGATTTACTTTAATTTTGAGAACATGAAAGAAGTTCTTCTCTGGGTAAAATACTATCAAACAGCACCACATGCTACAGAGAAATCTTTCATGAAAGGAAGACTCCATTGATGCCTCAAAGTTCATTGCTGTTTTATTTTAATAAACTGATAGAGCCACCCAACCTCCAATGAATGCTGCCCTAATCAGGTAGGAGCCATCAACATCGAAGCAAGATCCTCCACAAATAAAAAGATTACAACTTGCTGAAGGCTAAGATGATTGTTAGCCTTTTTAAGCAATAAAGTGTTTTTTTAATTAAGGTATGTACATTTTGCATTTAGACATAATGCTATTGCACACTTAATAGACTACAGTATGGTGCAAACTTTTTTATGTACCAGGAAAAACCAAAAAATTTTTGAGAGTCATTTCTTTGTGATGTGATATTTGCTTTATTATGGTCTGGAACCGAAACTCCCATATCTCTTGCACATATATACACAGATACAGTTCTATAATGAGATGGAAGTGTTTTGCCAGACTCAGATAAGTCATATTCTTATTGATTAACAGAGGTCAAATCAACCTTGCAAAAAATATTTCTCTCAGAAGGTCCCAGAGTTGCAGATGCTGGCAGTGGTGCAGGGAGAGAAGAACATTTATGTACTGTTGGTAGGATTGCAAACTAATACATCCTTTTTGGAAAGAAGTATGAAGAATACTCAAAGAAGTACAGGTAGATCTTCTGTTTGATCCCACAATCCCAGTACTAGAGTATCTGCTCAGAGGGAAAAAAATCATTTTATCATAAGGATTTTTGCATTCAAATGTTTATAGCAGCTCAATCCACAATCACAGAAACATAGGAGCTACCCAAGTGCCCATCAATGAATTAACAAATTGTGGCATATGTTTGCCATGGAATACTATTTAGCCATAAAAAGATGGAGACTTTATACTTTTTGCATTTACCTGGATGGATTTGGTGATAAACCTAGTGGATAAAGCAGTGGCAAGGTTTAAGAGGATTTACTTTAATTTTGAAAGAAGTTCTGCTCTGGGTAAAATACTACGGACTTCCCTGTGTGTTTTCCCCAAATGTCAGTGATTTCTGTACTACTTAGGAGAACTCCTAAATAAAGTATCTCAAGAATGGAAAGCATGCATCCAATTACTCAACATTATGTTGAAACTAGCAGATCAACAATGATGGATCCACACAAGAGAAAAACACAATTATATTCAAGAAGGAGGGAGTAGGGAAGGGAGTTTGGAAAGCTTCCACTTCACAGGTACAACGTAGATGTATATGGGTGAAGTCCTGAGTGAAGGACTCAACTGCAACTTGGACTTTACCTTACAAACACAAACAACATACCCCAATCATATGCACTCTTAACGTTCATCTGAAAGAAAAAGAGATTCACATACTATACTGCCAAAAGCAAAGTATTTCTCTCCTGAAGTCTTGTCCGGGTACACCTTTTCCCTAAAGAAGTAAAACTGTCATCATTTTTAATAATTCTTTCTTCTTAGGAAAAATTATGGGTGTATTTTCTATTCATAACTACCAATTGTCCTTCAGATCTTTGCACTAACATTTATATGTAAAATTAGAGCTTCTTAGAGTTTTAGAGTTGGAAGAGGTCTTAGAGATGGTCTTATCCAGTGATTCGCAACTCCCAAGCATGTTCTTAGCATGATGAAGAGAATACACTTGGGAGTAGAAGCTGGGGGAATTTAAAAAATCTACATTTATCTGTAACTTAATTCGTACTCCACAATTATTACAGTAGTGAGGGCCGTCTGCCCAATGGGAACTGCCATACTCCTTGGAGACTGGGGACAGGAAAACGTTGCACTACACATCATGTCCAACCCCACATTTTATAGGTGAAGATAATGAGCCTTGAAGGTTCAGTGTTGTCTTCAGGGTCACACAGCTTGGCCTAGAGGCAGGCTGTTGATTATTAATCCACTGCCTTTTCTCTCTGTATGTTTTCCCCAAATGTCAGCGATTTCTGTACTACCTCTATAATTTATGTCATATCATATACCCCCATCCGCCATCATATTCTTCATCATTTTAAATATAGCTTGACTTTTATGTGTAAATCATTTATGAAAGAAATTTTATATCCCTTTCTCTATGGAAATGTAAAAACAGTTTCACTTGCTGTGAAAAAAAGGTAACACTAAAAACAAACGTGATGAAAAGATGTATTAAATTTTAACTAGATAAATTTGCCTATTCAAGATTTCCCTCTACTAAAAAATGAATTATTAAGTTATAAAAATGTTAAAGATATACTAGCCCCTAAACAGTGACACTCTTTTTTTATGTAATCAAAAAGACTGAGTGAGAATTATGAAGGAGATAACATTCTCCCAATGTAAGTCCAGGCATTGTCCCCCTGTGCCCCCCACCCCACCCTCTCATGTTCTCTCAAGTTCCATCAGGGAGTAATTTGTGTCCCGTTTGGTAGGAGCTGTTCCCTAGCTCAAGTGGAGGGCCATGTCAGGCAAAGCACACCTGGGTTTGTACCCAGGCTAATTATAAAATTGACTAATCTATAAAATAGACTTGGTTGCAGGGAGACTACATCATTGGAAAGAACAAGTGGGAAGTTGTAGGTATTTATATATTTTTTTGCCTTATGAGTACAAGAAAAACTCAAAGCACCCTGCTTGCTACAAGGCGGAAGCCCAGTAAATACAGTAGAACCTCCATAGTTGATCCCCTCCTTTCACTAACCACCTCCTTAAGTTGACCTACTTTTCATAGATTGGACCTGTGCCACATGTATGTTATCAGTACGTACATGGACTTAGTGGACTTAGTTCCACTTAGTTCCTTATGCTGACAACCTCTGTGTGTTGGCCAATTTGTTACAGTCCCTGGGGTGGTCAACTTACAGAAGTTCTACTGTATTTGTTGAGTGACTGGATGAATGAATGGTAAATGTTTGGTCGGGTTTTATGTGAATTGATAGATTGGTAATGGCAAATTGCTGCCTTTTGTTTCAAGGCACCTTAAAATATCTTAGCAGTGAACGGAAGTATGGGAGACTTGGGAACTGCAGAGCACGGCCATGGAATATGTAACTTATTGTGAAGAGCATCTATGCATTAGGCATTGAGAAGCCTAATATATAAGGTGTTAAGAAGACTGTTATCTTTCATAGTCTGTGGCACATTTCACCTAATGCGTCAAGAGAAGCATTGCAGACTAAGATCTGAATTCTGATTTTATTAACTAATAGCTAGAGATTTGGGGAGAGCTGTATAATGTCTTTACAACTCCTCAGAGGTAAAAAACGAGAACTATAATATTGCCCACTTCACAGGTTAAATGAGGCGATGCGTATGAATCTCACTTTATGAAGACTAAAGTAGTGTATTAACTTATCTTCACTGAAATTATATACTATCAAAATGACCAGTATATAGAATGTTTGGTGAATATGGCATTCTAATTATTTGAATGTTCTGTATAGTAAACCTATAGTAAATGTCTTTCTGGTTACAAAGAATGACCACCAAATATCCTTACCATCAAAGCTATACTCACACAACTAATCATTCACATGAAATTCTGAGATATTGCTGTGTATTTCAAGCAGGCACTTGACCACTTAAATAGGGTAGTATTAAAGATACAGAAAAACATAGGAAAAGAACTGACTCTAACTGATGCCTAAATCAAATACCTAAAAAGAAATAGTTCCTTAAAATATGCACGTTTACTTATTATGGATCCCTTGCCTACCAAAAAAAAAAAAGTATTGAGGAATTGACAGGGGATGTAAGGAAGAGGAATTATAGAATTTGCCTTTTGGTTTGTTTTTGAGACAAGGTCTCACTCTGCTGTCCAGGCTAGAGTGCACTGGTATTGTCATAGCTCACTGCAACCTCAGGCTTCTGGGCTCAAGTAATCCTCCTGCCTCAGTTTCCTGAGTACCTGTGACTATAGGCACGTGCCAACACTTACAGCTAAATTTTCTACTGTTTATAGAGGTGGGGTCTCACCCTTTGCTCAGGCTGATCTCCAACTCCTGCTTCAGTTGATCCTTCCACCTTGGATTTGCAAAGATCTAGGATAGAATTTGCTTTTCATGGGATATCTTGAGGTGTAGAATTTAATAAGAATTATTTTATTTTGCCATGTTCAGACAAAATCATAATAGTTTTTAAGTAATCTTGTACAATTAGAGCTCAATCTTAAGACTTTTTGCTTAATGTAAATTCTACCTCTACCAATGTTGATAATTCATGTAGTGATAGTGCTATTTTAAAAATTGTAATCAAAGCTGCAAATCCTTGCTATCCTGCAATCCTGCTATCCTTACATAGCAAATCCTTGTCAGCATTTTCTTCCCATTAGGTCATTTTAAAATAGTTTACATTCTTGGGTTTTTAAAATATTAATAGATTGTTCAACTGGAAAAATAACATATGTACACACACTTAGTGAAAGTTATTTTTATTAATTAATTGTGACAAACCTCACTGGGTGAGTTCCTTTGAGAAAGGAGTTTTATATGAGAAGATCATTAAATATATTACAAATTTCTTTTAAAGTACTGTTATTATGCTGTTACTTATCTCTTAAAATTCTGCTTATGTCCATAAAGTTGAACCCTTTTCACAGATCACTCATGATCCTGATATAACAGTTTTCTGGCACATCCAATCTAGATGACTGTGATGAGAAATATAATCCAAGATGCTGACTTATACTATGTCTTGAGAGCTCTTTAAAAAAAAAAAAAGATAAAATCCTTGAGTGATGCCAGCCATCTGGAATAAAATTGTCAAGAGAAAAGCTACTAATTTTGGCTCTAATGATCTTTGTCTCATTTTCAGATCAACTCTTTTTACTGCTTTATTTAAAATGCTCAGTAACTAGCTCATCAACATGATGTCTCTAGCAAATTATTTTTACTTAAGGGCTTACCTCTGACATTGGAAGTGAATGGTTGTGAATGCCAGTTCAGTTCAGGGAAATGCCGTGGTTAAGGGCTGGCCCACTTTCACATGGAGTAATACTATTCAGGCCTTGTTTTGTGGTATTTATGTTGTAAATAATATATCCAGGGTCCATCTGGTGGCTACCTATGCCTGCCAGCAAATGGTACCCTACTTAATGTTGTCTTAGATCCAGAGGCATAATGTTTAAATGCTGAAGGAAATATCTTTGATTTGCTGAAAGTTTTAATTGGGGTTCACTTTCCTGCTAAGCCAGCAGTGTATAAGCTACTAGGTTTGTGGTACATTATTGTTTCCACATTTCTTTTTCTTTACTGCCTGCTCAATTATTTCTGCACCTGAACTGTAACAATCGGTTTAGGTGAAACATCTAGAAACTGCTTACTCAATGTGTGGTCTGTGAAGAGGTAGCTTCAGCATCACCTGTGAGTTTATTAGAAAATGCAGGCTGGGTGTGGTGGCTCATGCCTGTATTCTAGCACTTTGGGGGGTAAAGGTAGGGGGATGGCTTATGATCAGGAGATTGAGATCAGCCTGAGTATGAGACTTCATCTCTAAAAAAAAAAAATTAGCCTGGTATGGTGGTGCAGGTCTGTAAACTGAGCTCCTTGGGAGGCTGAGGCAGGAGGGTTGCTTGAACCCAGGAGTTTGAAGTTGCAGTGAGCTGTGGTGATGCTACTGTGCTCTAGTGTGGGTGACAGAGCAAGATTCTATCTCCAAAAAAAGGATATGCAGAATCTCAACCCACTGCAAACCAATTGAATGCAGATTGAATCAGAAATTGCATTTAATGGAAACTTCTATTTGGACTATACTTTTTGAGTAGTAAGGATCTAAAATGCTTCCCCAGATCTCACAGATATTCACACACATACAGAGTTATTCACAAGTATTTTATGTATGTATGTATGTATGTATGTATGTATTTATTTTTGAACAGAGTCTCATTTTGTCGCCCTTGTTAAAGTGCTCTGGTGTCATTGCTCACAGCAATGTCAAACTCCTGGGCCCAGGTGATCCTCTTGTCTCAGCCTCCCAAATAGCTGTGACTACAGGTGCCGGACACAACACCCAGCTTTTTTAAGAGACAGGGTCTCTCTCTGACTCAGGCTGGTCTCGAACTCCTGAGCTCAGGCAATCCACCTGCCTTGGCCTCCCAGAGTGCTGGGATTACAGGCGTGAGCTACTGCACCCAACCTATTTTATTTTATAAATGGTTTTAAACATTTAATTAAATAAAAGTTAAAAAGTTAAAGTAAATTAAGTAAATAAATGTAAATAAAAATAAAATAAAACAATGCAACACTGACAATTATTTTGATAACAAAGATTCATCCATAAATACCATGCATGTTAATTAAAAACAAAAGTTTTTCTCAGTCATCAAGATACCAGGATTTTTTCAGTTTTCAGTTCCTGTTGTTTTTCTCTGGGGAAGCTGATGTCTTTAGCACTTTTCTTTCTCTGGGAATAATAAATGTACATTACTGTCGGTTAGCTGTACGCAGTGTCAGACTTAGCTGCCTCCTGTGACTAGGCCCCCGGCAGTGTTCACTCAGCACTCGGCGGCTGCAGCCTGTCTGAGCGGCTACCTCAGATCACTTCATGCCTGTGCTAATCTCCCTCTCTGTCCTTCCCTGCCTCCGCACTGAAATGAAAGCTCCCGGTGAGCTGAGGCTCCGTGTTGCTCTCTGCTAGGTCTCCAGCACCTAACGACGCCTGGTGCAGAACATCCACTCGCGTGTTTGCCGGATGACTGCTCCCGGGGAAGTAGGGACCACAAGGGTCAGAGAAGGAAACCAGTGGTGTAGATGATGACAGGTCCAGGTGCCCAGGGGAGGTAGGATCCCTCCCTAGCACATCCGATTCTGAATCTTTCCTCTTACTTGTGCCTGGTGACTCTTGCCTGCACTGCTCAGATGCTGTGGTGCCACCATTCCAAGAGGCGCTTAGCTGCGGTGGCTCACCGCTGGGTTTCCCCTTCAGATCTAGAGGAGTGCTGTGGCCTGTGCTGAAGGGAACGCCTTTCCCAAGGTGAGGCCCCTTCCTTCTGGACAGGCCTCACCCGGTGCCTGAAGGGCCACCCTGTAGTCATCCAGTTCCAGAATTCTCCTGGGGCCAGCTGAGGCTCTGTTGCAGGTGCACTGCAGTCTGCCGTCTCCCTCAGCCCGCTCCTGCTCTCACTCCTCCCTGGCTTATACCTGAGTGCCCGGGGACTGCAGCCTCGGGGCCTGGGCACCTCAGCCTCGGGGCCTGGGCATCGCAGCCTCAGAGCCTGGGCACCACAGCCTCTGGACCTGGGCATCGCAGCAGATGCACAAGTGAACGCACAGCATCTCAGTGATAAGGCCACAGTTAGCTAACCGCTGAACCTGGGCTGGAGCCTGTTTCCATCTGTGCTTCTGCAGCTCCACCATTCTGATTTTCTCCAATGCAGTTGTTCTCAACAGGGACAGTTTGTTCCCAGGGAACATTTGTCAATTCTGAAAACTTGCCATTATTACTGGCACCTAGCGGGTGGTGGCCAGGGACACTGGCTAAATGTCCTACAACACACAGGAACCACCCGGCCTCCGACAAAGAATTATCTGGCTCCAGATGTTGGTGGGTTGAGAACCTGCTCGATGGCTTGATGAGCATTCCTCACAGAGAGAGGGGGAGGGAAGAATTGAATATTTCGCTTCCATCATATTTTCCAGGGGTGTGGATTCGGTGGTTTAAACAATCTTCCATACTAAAACTATGATGTGAATAAATGTATTTTTGTTGCATATGTTTTTCATAGTTTATGTTTACCAACACACAACACAAAAGAAGTGTGTAAGGTTAGAGAAATTCCACTTGTAGTTAATAATGCCACTTATTTGCTTCCTTGGGGTAAAAAGTGGGCTCTATTCTTTAATCTCAAGGCTGGCGTCATTAACTGATCATTAAGCATTATGGAGAAACACATTTCAAAACAATACTCTTGCTGGCCTAGGTCTTATGACTACTGGTCCTAGATTTTCTGGTTCTCTTGGTGCGGAGATAGTCAATGTTTCCTCTTGCCTTTTGTCTGTCTGGCTAAGGGGGGAATGTGAACCCAGGAATTTCAGGAAGAAACTTCTTGACAGCCTTCTGTGTTGAATGGGAACTTGTACCTGTTAGCACAAAGCTCAGTGACAAGTTGTTGAGGGGGAGTCAGCACCAAAGCGTCAGTCACACGACATGTAGAGTTACTTGTAGATTCTACTCCAGGACACTTGAGTAGAAACAGCATTCCCAGGATTAACCTGGTAACCTTTGGTGCTGGAAAGCATTATCCTAGAGAAACAGACTGCAAAATCCTTGAAGGAAGTGGGTAAAGCTGCTGAGAAGGATGACGCGAGCCCGAGGAGTCAGCAGGTGGCTCCAAGGGAAAGATGGGCGTCTCTCTCCACTTCCTTTACCATCTTAGGGAATTTCAGGATATCAGGATGAATTGCTGCTGATGGATGACCTGATACTCTGTTTCCCATGAGTGTGGTTTAAAAGAGATTTTCTACTGTTAAATAAATTATCCTTGGCACAATGCAGACCCAAATGTATTCAAGTGGTGTGAGTTTCATCAACGGAATAAAGCAAGAGGCTGCGCTTTGTCCAGAGCTGACCCTGGGCTGGCAGCGAAGGCTCATGGTTGTCCTCTCCTGCCCACACCAAGCTGGTGGCTTGGGTGCTCAGCAAAACCCCAGTGTCCCCCGGACCTGTGAAATGTGTGAACCCCTCGGCCTCCCAGATACTTTTGACTGAAGATGAAGACAACTTTGAAAAATCCTCCAAAAGGGAACGTGAGCGCCGTCTGGGTATGAACTGACTCTTTCATGTCACCTTTTTGCTGTCAGCTTGCAGCTCAAGGATACTGTCCCAAACTGCCGGCACTCAGCCTTTAGTCTCAGATGTGTGCCTCAGGCAGCGGGGATCTTGCTATCAAAGGGGAATTTTATAATTCGACTTTATCAACTTTCTGGGATCTATTTAAAAAATCCTGTATGTGGGGGGAGGGAAATGTGTGGTGCAACATTTCTTTAACTTTCTTTTACTGAACTCTTCAAAATTACTATCATATGAGTAGGAACTCTTAACCACAGTTGCTGGGAATGTACATTAGCCAAAGCCCTTCCTGAAGGAAATTATTTTGTTACATACCCTGGCATTCTTAGGCAATTTATCTTAAGGAAATAATCATAGACATGGTTAAAGATCTAGCTACAGACGTGTTTCCTTATCATGCTGATTATTTATAGTAATGATTAGTTGTAAGAGACCTAAGTGTCAAACAAAACAAGTACAATTTAAATAACTTATTGTGCTGTGCGTGTGTGGTTATGGGCTGGGACACAGCAATTGAGAAAGTTGTTGTAGAGGGTCATTTAATGACATGAAATTATTTCTAATATTTGGTCAAACAAGATTATGGTGCCGGGACATGATCCCTTTCTAGTTATTCTGAAAATGTAGCCAGTGGTCATCTCTAGGTGATAGGATTCCAGGCACATAATTTATTTTTCTTACTTGTATTTTCTATATACCGTACATTGAATAGGAGTTACTACTTTCATAAGTAAAAACATTAAAGTTACTAAAAATGAAGATGGTGTTTATGAAATATAGACACGTGCACACATCATGAGTGACAGCTTATGGAGTTCTCACAAAGTGAATTACCCCATATAGGCAGAACCAGCCCAACAGGATACACCTGGGCCCAGAAGCCCCCCTTGGGCTGCTTTTGGTCTCTTAACATCCCCCCACCCACCGCCTCTAATTGCAGATTTTATGTACAGTCACGATTGACTTGATGACACATTCTGAGAAATGGACACACTAACCTTTCAGATGCCTGGCAGAGTGTAGGTTTGCTTGCACCAGCATGACCATGAACATGAGAGCAGTGCCTTGCTGCTGCTTCACTAGGCAATAAGAACATTTCAGCTCCATTTTTCATCTTATGGGGCCACCATTGTATATGTGGTGTACGACTGTAATTGGAATCATATAGTTTCTGTCCTTTGGGGTTCATGGCCTCTGCTCAACATTATATTTGTGAGTTATTCACATTGATCTGTGTGGCTGCAGAGTGTTCAATTTCTCTGCTCTGCAGAACCCCCGTGTGTGAATATACCACTTTGCATTCACTCGTTCTTTTGTAGATGGACATTTGGGCTGCTTCCAGTTTGGTGCTATTTTGGATAGTGCTGCTGTGAACAATTGCTTTGGTAAACATCAGTACACATCTGCTAGGGAACATCTGCCTAGGAATGGAAATGTTGATTGCTGTGCACTCATATGTTCCTGTTTAGCTTTAGTCGATATTGCCAGTTTTCCAAAGTGGTTGTACCAACTTACAGTTTTACCTCTGTGTTTTCCAGTATTATCACAAGATTTTCCCAAGATGCTCTGAACTCTTCTGGATTATTTGATGTTGCTGTCTTTGAAATAATTTTTGTCTCCATTGTGGTTACAGCTGTTAATTGAGTATCAGATAGATGTTTTAGAGAACTCTTAAGTCATTTTTGCCTACAGTTTTTAGGGGAGTGGTGTGTGATGGCTCACAATGCATCTTCTCTTTCCTCAGAACAGCTTTAAATCTATTTGAAAACACTGTTTTTCTTCTAATAGCTGCATTATTTGAATTGTTAGATTATCTCATCTTCCTATTCCGATGAATAGAAGTTTATATATAATAAAGCTTCTTTTTTGGGTAAAAAAAAATGCTAGTGTAGTATGATTAAAAATACAGATGTCTCTTATAAATTAAAGTCAGCCTTAGTGAGTAGATTTGATGATCTTACAGACAATATCTTTTTTAAGTGAAGTTAGAAGTGGAAACTACTGGGAGACCAGGGAGGCCCACTGGCAGAAGGTTCAATTCATATATGCTGCTCAGACCCAGAGCTGGAACATCTACCCAGCTGATAGAAGTGGCTGCTGGTATAGTAAGAACATCAGATCAAATAGCAAAACCTAGAATATTGGATGAGCTGATGGAAGCTGTGTGTTCAAGGTCTTTTCTTGGAGCTCCTACATGGTGTAGAGTTTAGGGGAACTTACTCCTGCTCTTTCTACCATGTCCTCTACACTGCCCTGGGGGTCCCTCCATCCGTTAAAACTCCTTTCTGTCTCTGAGCGCTCACTGGGTAAGAATCCAGGTCTACATCTCTCTCTGCATCGTCTTTTCCACATCCCAAGGAAAGGCATTCAGGCATCCTAAATACTGACTCATGGGTTTTTTTTTTTTTTTTTTTTAAATATTAAAGGGCAAAAAAATAAAAAAAGAAAGGGCACGGATGTTGATGCAAAGCCTAACCAATCTGCACTTTCCTGACTTTTGTTTCTGGTCAACATGCAAGGAATCATTTCTCTGATTTTCTGGAATGTGATTTATAATATTATCCTTCATAAAAAGTATCAAGTATTTATAAGGCATTGGAAAAATGAAGTTCCAAACTTTGAGAAGGTGTAGTAAGAAATATTCAAGAAATGCAGTTTGGCAGGAGCTGTGAGCTGAATGTGGGGAACAAGGGGGTGTCCCCGGCGTGTGGTGCGAATCCCATTGGAGGAAGAGACTCACTGTTCTGGTCTCCGATATGTCCGCTGGGTGTGTTCTGACAGTGGGAGACCCTTCCTGGCCGGCTCACCTGGAAGGCTGCCATACGGCCTACTACTTCGTTCAAGGTTACATGCACAGTGTGGATATGACACAAAGTACCTGCTTGTTTAACTTCCTAGGTCTGGTATGAACATGTTTTCCTAAAGAGTAAGGGCTCAAAACTCTGTACTAAGTCTGAGAAAGTTTTTTTTTTTTTTCCTGTACAATACATGAAGAAAATCCTCTTAACCTCTGCTATATTTTACTCAAGGACTTGAAAGAAAAAATCCCTATCTTTAGATGGCATAGCTTCTTCAGGAAGGGTGCTAGAATGGGTATGGGTCTCTGCTCCATGGTTTGTGGTGCTGTAAACATGTCCATCTTTGCTCAGATTAAATAGTTTGGCATTCTAACAGAGCTAGCAAACCATGCTGGGGACTCCATTTGTATAATTGTTATGTCAGGTGTGATAAATGTTAACGTGATAATGTTGATTCATTCATTCCGCCGCTTCATTAAAGGGCCAGTTGAAGTGATAAACAACCATTAATTTTGTCTTCTTTCCAGAGGTAGTTTATTTTCTGCAGAACAAAAAGTTGGCTTTTAACTACTCCTGCATATACTATCACAAGGCAAATATTTATAGTTTAGTTTATCCTGTTTAGGCCTAAAGTAACTGTGGTTTAATCGCTCAACAAACAAGGTGGGCCCGCAGGGTGGGTAATTGCAGCGTCACTCCCACCGGGCCGCATGCGCAGACTGTCCCGTGTAGCTCTCGCAGCCCCCAAACCTGAAAGGCGGTTCTGGATCACCTTATCTAGGATGAGGGTTGAGGGGAGGGGCCACATGGGACTTTATTTCCTCAGCACCTCTGTTCACATACCTAGAAGGGATGTAGGATTTTACTTTAATAAAACAGAAACATTTCTTGGTAATTGTATATACGTGGGAGTTTTACAAATGAAATCATAGTTTAAGAGCTGGAAGGGAAAGAGCAAAGCACACTGGGTGAAATAATATCCATTAGGGCTCAGGAGGGGTCCCGGGGACACCTGCCTGCAAAACTCAGGCTCCATTCACCATGAGGTGTTGCCCCTTAAAAACTAGCCTTCTCCACTAATTCATACCAGTTTAAGAAGCACTATCTTATATTCTGTTCTTTGTATTTTAGTTCTTACATATCAACCCAGAGGTTAATACATTGGGAAAACAAAGAATCATGTTAAAAACCTTCCTAGTATTTTCTTCATTTATTCAACAGTCATTTATTGAACATCTACTTTGTGCCAGGCATTGTGGTATACATGGGGAGTATAAAGTCTGACACCATTCTGCTCCTGATCTGAGGGGAAGACAGTGAAATCAATGAGTGCCCAGAGCATTGGGCGATAAGGTACATGATGGAAATACCTTCATAGGCTGTTGTGGGAGCACAGAGGGATGGTGGTGTTTGGGGAAGGAATAAGCAGGGAGGGCTTCCCAGAGGAGGTGACATGTACATTGAGTTTTGAAGGATGAGGATAAGTCAGTCATATGAATGGGGGAAGGAAAGCAATTCAGATAAGAACGATTACATAGGAAGGCCAAGGTGATGGTTTCAAGGATTGCCTACCATTCAGCATGTCCAGAGCCCAGTGAGGAGGAGAAGGGTATTAGGGATGGTGACAAGTGAGGAGGCTGATAGGTAAGCAGTGATCATTCTGTAAAGAGCTCCATTTAGGAGTTAGGTCTTCATTTAAAGCAGTGGTTCTCAGCCTGTGGGTTGTGACCCACAGGAACTGTATTAAAGGGTTGCGGAATTAGGAAGGTTGAGAACCACTGATCTAAAGGATGGCAAACCATTTTATGTAGGTAAGTAGCATGGTCATATTTGAGTTTGGGGGTTTTCATCCTGAAGCCAGGTGGGGAATGGTATCATATCGGGGTGATGCAATCCAGAGAAGGAAAGAGCCTCAAGTGTGGCCTGGGGCTTGTCTACCATGCACAGCTCTGCATTGAGCTTGCCCCAGAGCCCAGAGGAGAGGGCTGTGGCTCTTTTTAGTGAGAAAGGATTTCGCTAGCTTTTATTCTCCCTTTGCTAAGATAGGGACTGTATAGACATTAAGGGGAGCAGGCTTGGCAGTGGGAATGGAAGGGAGGCCAGGGAGTATGTTTGGGGAATATTGAGTTTGTGGTGCAGGTGGGTTCTCTCTTGAGGAATGATAAGTGGATGGTCCTGTATACAGGGCTCTTGGGAGCACACTGTGGCCTGAGTCTACAGATGCAGAGCCTGCAGCATGACTGCCAGGTAAGTTAGAGGACTGGCTCTTGTCACTTAGCACACGGGTGTAGAGTGAGAAGAGCCAGGTCTGAGGATGGATCCTTAGGGACCCCACATTTAAGTGGCAACCAGGACAAGAGGAGACCCAAGAGGGCACAGATGCCGGAAGACAGCCTGGATGGTGATGCTATGGGGGCCTGGAAGGGGAAGTTTCTAGAAGGGATGCTCAGCCAGGCCGAACACTGCAGGAGGAGTTCACACGGAGAGGGTGCCCACAGCCTTTGTTCCTCCTGACTACTGAGAACACAGAGGAGATGCGAGTGACCAGGCTCGGAGTGGTCAGGAAGAGCCGTGCAGGAGGGGGCAGGATTCAGGTAAAGCCCCTCACATTTATCTTTGGATAATAGAGAGAAGGTCGGCAGACTTCCCAGCTCAAGGAATTAACTTCGTGGTGATATGCTAAGACTTCCCTGAGGGCACCTGTTTGGGGCCCCGGGAAATGAGGGCCAGCCCCACTTTCAGGGCCCCTGGAGTCTGGTCTCCCCAGTGAAGCTTTATCTGGTCTCCATCCTGTCTTCTCTCTGCCAAAGCTGGGAGCCTCTTCTCCCTCCCAATTGCTCATGACACTTAAGCCATCCTGCCACTGGGCATTTACCACCTTCCACTGAACACCACAGTGAGCTTTCTAAGTCAGATCTCCCCACATCAGCTCTCAGGCGCCCAGGAGCCAAGGTGACCGAGTGTTCTCCTTTGAATCTGTGGCACAGTTTTAGGCCCAGACTGGCCGGTTAATAGATACTAGCTGGAAGGATCGATGGCAGGGAGCCGATGGTGGTGCCGGGCCACCCAGGGATGAGACTACTCTCAGGCACTGACCCAGGGGGAGGGTTTGCTTCCCTCCCCACTTCAGCCACTCAAGAAAAGATTTGTTCTAGTCTGACTCTTCCTCTGTCTGCACTTTGTCTTCCTCACTCCGCTCTCTCTCTTTCTCCATTTCTCTCTTCTTTCCTCCCTCCTTCTCACCTCCCTTCTTCCTTTTCTCTCTCCCTCTTCCCTTCTCTCTCTCTCTCCTTCTTCCCATTTTCTTCTCTCTCACATTCTTCCTATCTCAATTGCTATCTCTATACTCATTCTTATCAGAAAGCACCTGGAAACTCACAAAGCTTGAACTCAATCCTTTATTTTGCAGACATGCCAAATATAGCTAGCATCTTTTTGATTGGGGCTAGAGTTTCTTTGTGAAATGTGTTGGATCTCACTTTGGCCTGTGTGGGAAGCAGAATTAGGAGCAGGTAGCACCTCTCTCTCTCCCTCTCTCACTAATACACACACATTTTAATACATATAAATGCTATCAATCTGTCAGGTGCCAATGTAAAAAATAGCTGACATTAACACTGAAAACCCCGACATGAACGTGAGAGCTTTCTGCAGCATGAAGAGGAAGATCCTTTTCTTTCCTGGCTCCCATGAATCTTTAATTTGAAGATGGATTCTATGAACAGGGCTGATGAAAAATCTGGGCTGTAGCATCAGAAAGACATGGGTGAGACTCTGCTTCAGTGGTTCTCTGGGCAATTACTGACCCTTACTGCACTTTCTCATCTCTGACTGTGGCTCAGAAGCGGGCCTCGTAAGGATTGGGGGAGGATTCAATGCAATGCTGTTTGCAGATCACCTAATGCCAGGTTTGTGTCATCACCCACACTGAGGGTCCCTTCTTTCCCCTCCACATCCTCTCTTCAACTTTCTTCCTTCCCCATCTTTTATCCTTGATTAGAGCCAAGCATTGAAAATCAGTCAAGTCATCTTTTTATGCAGAAAAAGAATTCCCTTTCCCCTTATTATTTTAGGATCTGGCTTGGAGTGTGGGATGGAGAGCATCCTTGTCTCATGGTATGAGATTTGGGGCTATTGTCTGTGGTCTGTGTTACTGGGTGAGAGGAATGATTATGTATTTGTTTACAACAGGCCACTTTGGATTTTAGCAAGAGATATTTGTATCATCATCAGTGATTCACAATTAGAGATCGCCAAATAGAAAGGAGTTAGGTTTTCCTAGCATAGTTACTGTTTTGGTTGGCAGACAGTGCAGCCTCCTCACCCACCCTCTTTTTGATTACAGCCAATGATTGCATAACATTTTCAGATCAAGAGTCTTTTTTTTTTTTTGAAAGCTAGCTGAGACACGTGGCTCTAGAGGAATCCTCATGGAATCTTAAACCCTAAGGGAGTTCAAAAAGAAAATGATTCCATTTTCTTGCCTCTGCACTAGGTCTACGTTTGAATTATCTCAGAGAAATATTGGTAAGTTCTTCTATTTTTAGGAATGAATAGAAGACCATGTATGCTTTTCTGTTAAAAATCAAATTCAAAGAGCAGCTTTTTTGAGATGCCAAATAGATCTTTTAAATTAATGAATCGGACCATGGTTTACATTTCCATAAATAAAGGAGGCCAGGAGTCAAGCTGCCTTATCCGCTTAGTCTCTGGAAGTTAAATAGTAGAAAGAAATTTTGGATTTTGCAAACATAAGGATCTAGTTTTGTGGTTTATTGTAGCTGTTGATGCATTCGTGATGGATTCCATCCCCTATGGAATCCACCAACAACAACCCACAGGTATTTTGTGGTTTTTATTTGTGGATTTATCTTCAGTGGACTTCGTCTGTGGGATTCCTTGGGGTCTGGTGAAGGGTATTTCTCTATAGAATGTTTTGTGTTTACTTCTGACAGGTGCTCCGGGACATCTCTTATCTGACACCACTTCCTAGACTCAGTAGTAGTATTGGGTTACTTTACAACCCAGGTGATAGTCAGCTCTCAATTACGAATTTCCTGGGACACTTCCTCTCCTGGCTTTCTTTCTTTTTCTTTTTTTTCTCCTAGAACCCACACTGAGACCAGCATCCTTGCACAGGCTAGAGTAGCCCTATGGAGGTCTATTTTACGTGGGGTATTCACTTCTTATCCCACCCCACTTCTGAGTCCAAGATTAACTAAACCCTCACCCCTCTTTGGCCACTAATGTCCAAGCTCCTGGTCCCCCCATCCCTAGGCACAGGCTAACCTCTGTCTCCTCTTCCTTTTTGACCACTCGGCATGTCCTATTCTCTTTCTGAGCTCAACTGGGCTTGTAAAATGATGTTTATTATATTCTATCCAATATTTCTGGGTATTTTATCCTGGAAAAGTTTCCAGCTTGTCGGTTTGAATACTGTCAGGTTGAATAAGTGGAAGTTGAAGTTTGAAGATTTGGTGAAGTTCCCGCTCTGCCAATAGTTCCTCTGGCTTTGCCGTGAATGATTCTGCCTCCTTAAGATTTGATTTTCTCCTCTGGAAAGGGAGGGGGGCCCTTTATGTATTGAAAAGTTTTACAAGAAAACAAATTCACATTGTGAGATTAATCCTGCAACACATGTAGCTGATGGCCTGCCCCGCTCCCCTGGCTGGCAAATGTCCCCATTGCCCAGCTCACATGAATGTAGCATCCAAATTCCTGTCTCAGACTCTGCCTCTACAGAGGCTAAGATCACCACCACGCCCCCCCCCCCCCAAGCAATCACAGGTCTGCCAAACATCAATTACCTGGAAAGTTTAGATAAAATCCAATCTACCAGCAAATCGAGAATAAGTCACCTGCCATTTTTTTGAAATTATCTAATCTTTTTGTATATTAATTTTTCACCTGTGAGCACACAACACATTATGAATTTGAGGTTCAGTGAAGCTCAGCTTCACTGGGTCTGGACGTAAAAGTATGGGTAGGAAAGTCATCTGGACCAACCCAGTTCAAAATTAAAGACTGAAAGCTTTAGAGATCACTTTAAGACACACGTTGATTGCCATTCTCTCTTTCTCTCATATAAATTGTGGAGACTTTTACATACACTTTCTTGGCTCTTAACTACAGCCAGATTTGTTAAGTGCTGAGAATTAAAAGAGTGGGAGGAAATGCTAATATGTTATCCCAGGTTTTGTGCTTGGGAAGCATGAAATTCAAAGGCAGCAAGGTATTCTCAGCAGGAAACAGGTCCCTTTACTCAAATAATCAAGAACAATTTTAGACCTGAAATTGTGAAAAGTATCTTAGATCTCTGAGCAGAATTTTGGACCCAGAAAAAAGGACGTTTCGGACCTTGGCCAGTGTAGATTTTCATTCAATATCCCTTTTTTTTGGTACGGACTAAACATGCTTGTTACATTGCCTGCTACAAGGCTCTCCATAAATGGTGATTATATTATCTGTAATGATGATGGCATGAACATTTTCATTATTACCATCATTTTCATTATCATTAGGACTGTGTCTTCCTCAATAAGCTTATGCTTCAGGGGCTGGAGTTCTGATTTTAGAGGTGTGTGAAATAAGAAGATATCGTTGGAATTGCTGAGTTTTCTGATGATGGCATTTTATGCTGGAGAAGCTTGGTGCTTTGTAAATTCCTGGGCAAGAATTTGTTCCTTCCATCCTCTTCCTTCCCAGTCCATTTCTACTCCCCTGCTTGGAAAGGGAAGAAAGACGCTTAAGGCACAATGTCAAAGTGAATGTAGGCTCTTGATTCTCGTTTCTGCACCATTACTGTGAAGTTCCAAGCCCCAGTTCTCCCTCTTCATATTGGCGTGAATCCACACTTATGTTTGGGTCTCAACCCTAATCATAATTTATACACAGTCTGTTGTTAGTCCCGTTGACTTTACTTCCTAAATACCTCTTCAGTGTTACTACTTCTGGCCACCTCCACTACTAACACCATAATAGAAGCCACAATATCCTCTTCCCTAGATTTCATGCCAGATGGTCTCCACTCAGGAGCCAGAATGAATATTTCAGAATGTAAATCTGACAGCTGTCCAGCCCCCACACCTCCCTCACTCTGTCCCAAACCCTCAGTGGCTTCCCATAGCTCTTAGAACTCCTTCAGCATGGCTGAAGAGGCCTTCCCTCTCTCTCTCCCGTCTCCTACAGTCCCATGTTGATGTCCTGACTCTGGCCACACTGGCCTTCTTGATTTTTTCTTAGGGTTTTCTACCACAGGGCCTTTGCACATGAAGTACCCACTTTCGGAAGGTCACATTACACTACTTAACCCTTAGTTGATTATACACACTCTTATGTGGCCAGAGAGTCTGTCCGGCTTTGGTCTTCACTGTGTCCCTAAGGCCTACAATGCCCTGGCACATAAGAGCTCTGTGAGTGTTTGCTAAAAAAATAAATGAGGGAAATGTAGGAATTGAAGACAGAGAAGCTGGCCCCCTCTTAGGCAGTCCTCCTGGAACTAAAGATTTCTATGAGTCTTTGAGGCATTTTCATACCTGGAGGAATGTGATGGAGTGGCTGACACCGAGCTTTGCATGTGATCATGTTTGGATCTCAGAGTCAGAGGGATGGAAGCTCACCTCTTTACATTTAGAAGAATAAATTGATGCTTATAAACCCTCACTTCTAAACGTTCCCCTTCTCCACTTAGCTCCCCATCCTCTGCTGACCTGCTGACCAGGTTTGGGAGGATCCTGGGCCCCTCTTATCCTGCCTGCTGTTGGACTAGTTCTGCTGACTACAGTGCCCCACGCAGGGTGAAGTGACCCAGTGCTCCTCTGCTTGTTTACAAGTCTCACTTGATGCCTATCTCCTGTAAACAGCCTGCATCATGGTTGTGCCATTATTACATTTCATCCCTAAAGGGGTGACACTTTCTGGAAATGTGTTTCAGAGGGGGAAGTCACAGCTAGAATTTTATCATTTGTTTGCCAATGTGTATTAAAAACATTTGTCTTTAAGGTTTATGTGAAAATATCATATATTGGAAATGTAGGTGATTTCATATTATTTTGAAATCCAAGTTCAGTTTCATAAGATCAATATTTAATAGGAAATATATGAAATTACAGTTCTTATACTTTTTCTGTATCTATATATAAGGTTCATAAAGAAAATATACTTGCCAATGTATGAAATTCTAATTTCCAGATATAGTATTTTCCAGTGCGCTGTCCCTCTATATGTGTGTGTGTGTATTTATCTTTCTTTAATTTAACATGATCAAAATTTTGTATCAGAGAATTGGAATAAACATGTACATAAAAGAGACCATTTTGTGATGCTAAAGGCATCAAATTGTTCCCCCCAGATAATTTTGTTTATTTCCTGTTTCACAGTTGAAGAATATTCTTCAGTATCCCAGAGTCATTATGCGATTTTCTTGTTTACATAAATGTCTTCAAGGGATTCTGAAGAAGAAATATTTCAGTGTTTGTTATGTTGAATAGAAATGTTCATAAATCATGTTAATTAGAAAAAAAGAATAGGAAATGGATAATCTGCCTGCAGATCAACCATCCAGAGTCAACTGGAAAAATCCAAGGTATTGGAAAATTCGTGGAGGCTCTTTTTGTTTTTGTTCTGGTTTTCTTCTAAAAGGTACATACACGACGTAAAAAGGGGGAGACAGATTCAGATTCTATCCTGAAAATTGAGTGTCCGAAAGGCCACTCAGTGCTGAGTGAAAATGACAATCACATGGCGAGGATTTCTGGAATGAGTTTCTCAGAAAAGGGAGTACCTCTCTTTTTAAGGCTATTCACATTTGGAGAGGAAATTGAAAGTTGATGTAATTTTCCAACACTCTTCAGAATACAGGCTTTAGAGTCTTCGTTTGCTTAAACTTTTCATCGTCCTTAAAATCATTTGGCACTTTAAAATTTTTAAATCTGCTTTCCCGGGTTGTGTCTTGAAAAGTGAATGCCCAGAACGCCCACATTATGAGGGAGGTTAGAACACGTGTTTTATAACTTCAAAACATTTTTTACATTCTTATCTCCAATAGGAAACTTGGAAACTGCAGAACTCTACTTTAGGTACTCGGAAGCAACTCTCTTGTTCTTTTCCCGTTATCTTCCCAGATGTACCCCAGCTCATTCTGGGTGGGGGGAGGTGAGGATCAGGTTTAGGGAAGTGGGAGGACCCTTTTCCTTGTAGTCTAAATATGCATTTTGAGAAATCAGAGGGACAAATTTTTCTCTTGTTATCTTGATAGTCTAATTGCTGCTTAGTTGGAAAGCAGCAATGCTGTGCTGTTTATATAATCTGAGCCAAGTTTATTCAAACTGAATTTTAAGGAGAATCCTGAATTCAGTTCACTTCTTTGGTGTGGACTCGGACTTGATCAGACTAATCTCTAGGCATTTGCCCCATGGTTATATTACATTATTTAAAAAGTTATTGCTATCCAAGCTTAATCTTGAAATCAAAAAAGGAAAAGATTTACCTTCCCTGTACCTTTTGTTTTTTTGAGACGAAGTCTGACTTTGTTGCCCAGGCTAGAGTGTGGTAGTGCCAGTCCAGATCACAGCAACCTCAGTCTTTTGATTTAAGTGATCCTTCTGCCTTAGCCTCCAGAGTAGCTGGGACTTTTAGGTGCCTGTCACAACAGTTGGGCTAATCTTTTTTCTATTAGAGATGGGATCTCGCTCTTGCTCAGACTGATCTTGAACTCCTGAACTCGACAGATGCTCCTGCCTCAGCCTCTCAGAGTGCTAGGATTATAGGTAGGAGCCACGGCACCCGACCACTTTTCCTGTACCTTTTAAATTCATTTTTTTGGTCTTAGTCTGTTTTCTGCTGCTATCATAGAGTGCCTGAGTTTGCTCACAGGTACGGGGGCTGAGAAGTCCAAGATTGGGGGTCCACATCCCTGCTGAGACTGAGAGCAGAAGTGGGAGGGGCCAGACTCATCTTTTTAATCAGGAACTCACTCCTGAGAAATAGTTTGCTCCTGGGATAATGGCATTTAATCCACCCACAGTGGCAGAACCCGCCTTCCTGGATCGCCTTTTAAAGATCTCATCTTTCAACACTGTCGGAATGGTAATTCAATTTCAGCATGAGTTTTGGAGGGGACATTTAAACTATAGCATTTTCCTTTTTATTTCTCTGTTAATCTCAATGTAGTCTCCAGAGAAGGATTGCTTAAATCCAAATCTCCATTGAAATTTGGAGTTTCTAAGGTATAAAGTTGGGGAAGAAATGAAAAATCTCCTAAATGATGGAGGGTTGCTTTGTCAACGCCCACAAAATACCTCTCTGTGGCTCTGGTCAGTTTCTGTATCTGCTGCAGAGAGGAGGAAGCATTAGCCCCTTTCCTGATAAAATGATGAGGGTGATTTGGATAAAAAGTTGGAAAAATACATCTGATCCAACCTCCCTGCCACATGCCTCAGTTACCTGTTTATATTTCTTTTTTTTTTTTTTTTTGAGACAGAGCCTCAAGCTGTCCCCCTGGGTAGAGTGCTATGGCATCACAGCTCACAGCAACCTCCAACTCCTGGGCTCAAGCGAGTCTCCTGCCTCAGCCTCCCAAGTAGCTGGGACCACAGG
>CAUYQV010154684.1:0-13283 GCA_963574575.1 Galagoides demidoff | reverse complement strand
AACAATCTTGACTTCCACTTTATAGTAAGCGTGAATCACAAGCTTGTAATGCAAAACTGTTAAACTTAATTTTTGTTTTCTTAAAAAAGGAGAAAGACAAAGAAAAAGAGAGAGAGAGAAAGAAAGAAAAAGTTAGTTAGTTGACCAAGAGTGATCAATTATATTTCTTATTTATACCAATCATACTGGATATACTAGACATCCCTCCCATTCTATTTGACTCCCATAAATGCACAGCTTTTATTTCTGTAGTAGCTGTTTAGTGCTCCTTATCAACCTAAGCAAGGTTTGACTGATAGTCACTGGAGTTTTCCTGCAGAACTTGGCCATACCCACTCATACTGCTCTGACCACCATAACCACCTCCGTAACCACCACTCAGCTGCTGGCTAGCAGGACCCCCATAACTAGACTGGTTGGATAAGACCATCCCTCCCATCATTGGACTACCTTAAGCACCACCACTTGCCCTTACTGTAGAATTCAAAAAGACTTCTACATAGCTGTGATCGTATGCCCCTCCACTTGTTCCTGCTGTAGAATTTAAGAAGAGCTCCACATATCTGTGTTGCATATTAGCTTTGTCTTTTGCCATAACTGCCACGGCATCTTCATGAGTAGCAAATTCAACATCTGCCTCGCCTGTAACTCTGCCATCAGGTCTAATTTCAATGTGTACTCTCATGGGGTTAAGAGGTGAGAATAAATTATAAATATCATTCTCAGTGGCTCGGTCAGGTAACCCCCTCATGTGTACACAGTGCCCTGTGGTGCTTTGGAAACTGCACCCACCATCTCCATATCTATGATCAGACATTCCTGAAAAACAGTAATTGAGGTCTCTTCCAAATCTATCAGACCCAAAGCCATATCCATCATTATAACCACCATAGTCATCATAGCCTCCATGCCCTCCACCTGGCCTCATCCTTTCAAACCCAGCTCCCCTACCAATGCTATTACACCCTCTGCCAGCCCCTGGCTGCTGCATAGCCATGAGTTTTCAAGGGGGATCATAGTGGGTTCGGACTTCAGCTCGGCTACTCTTAAAGATTTCAATGTACCTGTGCCCTATTCTTTACTTGTGTTCCTTTAAGGCCTTCTCGGCTATCTCCTGAGAAGCAAATTGCACAAAAGCCTCCCCTGTGCTTTGCCCCTGAAAGTCACTGGCAGTGTCATCCTTTTTGGCACAATTTCCAACCCTGAAAAGAACTGAACAATCTCTTCCTTGCTACAGCCAAATGGGAGTCCTCTAAGCCGATGAAGCCATCATTGGCAGTATCAGGACTATTCGGACCTGTATGCTTCAACATCCAATTCATTTCAACACTGTCGGACTTGAATACTTCAACATATCTGTGTCCCGTGGTTTCTCTCTCCTTCTTCAAAGCCATTTGCACTTCATCTTCGGATTCAAGTTCAACAAATGCTGCACCACTTGGTCTTCCTTCTCTGGTGTAGATGAAATGAATACCTGACGTGCCATTTTGGATTTTGCAATCAGAGAGGAAGCACATCACTTCATCAGCTGAGCAGGACCAGGGTAGGCCCCTGACCTTCACCACGAAACCCTCCCTGCCTTCTGTGCTCGGCACCATGGTGAATGTTGGGTTCTTGATGGCAAGTTTGGCTTAATGGGATTGTGGTGTGGCTCTATTGATACCAGGTAATTTTCCTCCTTCTTTCAAATGGCTGTAGCAAGACGGTAGACAACGACCAGAACTACTTCTGCTCACATAAGCGATTGATCACGTCTGCAGGGCCCATCTTAATGGCCTCACTTTAACATAATCACCTCTTTAAAGACCCCCATCTCTAAGCGCACATTCAAAGGTACTGGGAGTTATGGCTTCAACATATGAATTTGAGGGGCACGCAGTGTAGCCTATAACAAGGATATTATATGATTTTTTTTTTTGAGAGACAGTTTCACTCAGTTGCCCTGGGGTTGAGAGCTGTGATGTTATTGCTCAGAGCAGCCTCGCACACCTGACTCAAGTAATCATCTTGCTTCAGCCTCCCTAATATCTGGGACTACAGGCACCTGCCACAATGCCTCCCGGCTATTTATAGAGAGAGGGTCTCGCTCTAGCTCAGGCTGATCTCCAACTTGTGAGCTCAAGTGGTCTGCCTGCCTCGGCCTCTCGGAGTGCTAGGATTATAGGTGTGAGCCACCTCTCCAGGCCAAGGACATTACATTAATAAACCAGTCACAAAAAGACAAATACTGTGTGATCCCACTTAGATGAGATACTTAGAGTTGTCACATTCACAGAAACAGAAAATAGACAGGTTATGGCTATGGCTGGGGTCAGGGAGAACAGGGAGCTGTTTAATGGTGTAGTGTTTCAGTTTTGTAAGATGAATGAGTTCTTTGTGTAACGATGTGAATATACTAGACACTACTGAACTGTACACTTGGCAACGGTTAAGATGTGTTTTTTATCATAATTAAAAAAAGAATAGCATATAATGATTGTTCTACCTCCATGTCCCCTTTCCCGGTGGCATCATCATCACCGTCATCACTGCACTGTCATCAGACAAAAGATCCAGGTACCTTCAGGATTATGCCTTTCAAAGTATTAGAAGAGGTTCCCCCCAACACAATAAGACTTACCTGACTTTCCCAAACCTCCCCTTGTCCTGGTGAAGTTTATTACTCTTTCCCCAAGGGATCAAGTAAAAAAAATTACTCATCCTACTCTCTGTTCTATCCAAACCACTCCTCCCAACTTCAAAAATCTGCCTCTTTTTTTTTGCCGGGGGTGGGGGGAGGAACAGAGTCTTACTTTGTTACCTTGGATAGAGTGCTGTGGAGTGGAGTCATAACTTACATCAACCTGTAACTCTTGGGCTTGAGCAATTCCCTTGCCTCAGCCTCCTGAGTAGATGGGACTACAGGCATCCGTCACAACACCTGGCTAATTTTTTTATTTTTATTTAATTTATTTATTTTTTAGAGACAGAGTCTCACTTTGTTGCCCCTGGTAGAGTGCTGTGATATCACAGCTAACAACAACTTGGGCTTAGGCGATTCTCTTGCCTCAGCCTCCCAAGTAGCTGGTACTACAGGCACCCACCACAACACCCAGCTATCCCGCCACAACCCCAGCTATTTTGTTGTTGTTGTTTTTGCATTTTGGCTGGGGCCGGGTTTGAACCCACCACCCTCGGTAGATGGGGCTGGTGCTCTACTCACTGAGCCACAGGTGCCCCCTCTAATTTTTCTATTTTTAGTAAAGATGGGGTTTCGCTCCTCCTCAGGCCAGTCTCAAACACCTAAGCTTAGGCAATCCACCTGCCTCAGCCTCCCAGAATGCTAGGATTACAGGTGTGAACCACTGGCCAAGTCTGCTTCTTAATTGAATGCCTTTGGGCTCTGGTGACGCTCTCTCCATCACAACTCTCTTGCTCACGCCCTGTTTCTGCCTGGTTTACTTAGTGATTCCCTCTCTGTCACCAGTTTTCTGCTCAGGGTGTGTGTGGGGAGACACTTTCCTAATCCACCTTTTGAACTGCTGACAGCTGGAGATCACAAATCTGGTCCCTCACTTCCCTTTTTAAATTTCTTCCAAACCTCTGCAGGATAAAGTGTAAAGGAGGCCTGCCTGGGTTTGCCTCCCCAAACACCCTTTCTTCCCTGCTGCAGAGCAGAGAGCTCGCTGCCCTCTGTCTCCACATCCCCTCACTCTCTTCCCCTAACTACCCAGCTGGGCTCCTGCCCGTCCTCCAGGTCTGTCACAGGTGTGCCCTCTTCCCTGGGCCAGCAAGTCTTGCCTACCTCCATCTGTATAATCTTGCTCCAGGTGACTGATGTCGTCTTATTTGGTGGCCTTTCCCGTTACGCTGAGCACTTCAGCGAGCCTGTGCCCTTCCTTCAGGCTGTGCCTATTCATTGAGCTGCCACTTACTATAAGTCCCTGTGCCAGATCTTTCCGCCTTGTCACCAGTGTTGAGAAAAGCATTTCGCATGTAGCAAAGAACTTAATGTTATAGTAGTGAAGAATCGTTTAGGTTTAATTCACATTTTCTTTGTGGCACCTGCAGAGTATCAGGTGCCACCACCCATAAGAGTTTGGAATCTAATGAGGAGAGAACAGAAAGCAAAAAGTGCCTGAACCCCAATAATGCCTCGCAGAGATGAGACCAGCGGAGGGGCTGGGACAAGGGAAACAGGAGCACCAGAGTATTAGTGGGAATTCAAACAGCAAATGTGTAGTCTGTGTTTAAAGGCTCTCTCTTTTGTCACTGAAAAATAAATCTAAAATGCACTCACATAAATGAGAATCTTTATTGAAAAAGAGGGGCCATCAACTGGACTCCATTTGGCCTGGGGAGACCGTTTTCTGCTTCCCTCAAATTCTGCTCTGGCTTTCCAGCATGGATATTTCAGGGAACAGAAAGAAGGATCATTTGATTTGATTGTGGAATTGCCTGACTATTGACCAATATTAATTAAGTCTCTATGTCCTGACATCATCAAAGTTATCTCCCCATTTATAATGTATTCCCACTTATTCTTGGGAGTATATCTCCCACTGCTCATGGAGCCACAGTCTTAGTCCCTCGCCCCGGCTGAATATCATGGTGGAGACCCTGTTAAATAGAGACAAGACTCTGAGAAGAAGATCTGCCTCCGTGACTAACAGTCACTGGGAGGTGGTTTTCAGCATGGGCTTTAGAGGGTCAGTTTAATGCTGCACAACCTGGGAGACTCACACTGCATGCTTCAGTTTTCTCATATTTAATTCAGGCTGAAAACAGTATTAGAGTTGTTTGAGGATTAAGTGAAAAAGATATGTCCCGCCCTTAGCATTGTACAGGCTCATAGTAAGTGCTATGTAAAAGTTAGTTAGTACTGCTGTTTGTCTATAGTATGACATGGCTCAGGCATTAGTCTGAGCACTTTCGTGGATAATTCTGTTTATTACATGTATCTCTGCATAGGTGTCACACGCCTCTTGTATACATAAGAAACGGGAATACCAGGGTGCTTACACAGATAACATTATTAAATGAATGAGACGTTAAAAAAATCAAACTCAGGACTCTAACGCTTCACACACTCATAATATCACTAGCATTCTGGGTTAGAGCTATTCAAGTGCATGTTTTCTCCCCTTAACAAGGGAACCTTTTGAAGTCAAGGTCCACATTGACTCATCACTATATTCCAGCCTAACAGGAAGAATGACCTCGCTTATGCTGCAGCAGTAACTCCAAAATCAGAGTGAATTAACCCAAAACAAACTTGCTTATCCTTGCTACATACCTGCCTGGCATAGGCTGGCAGGGAGACTCTACTCATGGGAGCCGTCAGGAAAGGACCCAGGATGACAGGGGACTCTCTCAGCACTTTTTTCATTCACAGAAATGGGAAGAAAGGCATGTTATAAATTGTGTACTGGCTCTTAAAGGTTCACCTTGGAGTGTTACATATAATTACTGTGCAAATGTCATGGCTAAAGCATGCCACTTGTCCACATCTAACTTAAAAGGACATACACCTATTATGTACCTAGGAGGAAAAGTGAAATGGTTGTGAAAACTCATTTACAACTACACTCAGAGAGTAGTCATCACTGTGCACATAGTAGGTTGCCAAGATGTCCTTACTCAGGAAGAGAATAATAAAAGGGAGCAAGCATTTAGACCAGAGGCTCTCAGCCTTAGCTAAAAATTAGAACCACCTGGGAGGCTTCTTAAAAATCCAAAAAGTCAGACAGCACTTTAGACTACTTACATTGCCATCTCTGAAGGGCACCAGTAGCTTTTAAAGTTGCCCAAGGGATTTCAGGTTGAGAATCACTGGTTTAGAGTAGAGCCAATTCCACACAGGGTATCCTGACCTGAGTGCTACAAAGGGGTCTCAAGCCTGGTTGGTGGTTATATCTTAACTATGTAATGTGACTATGATTTCTAAGTGGCATATTTTATTGTATATGTATATGAGGCTTTATTTTTCGTAGTATATTTAGTTAAGGGGTGACTTAATAAATTACTCTTTTATTATCTTTAGTCATAGAGAGTCTTCCTTTTATATAGTAAAATACATAATCCTGGGCTTTCCAGCAAATAGGCTATTTTGATGTATCTAATGATGAAAGCACACTTTTTTTTGGACTTTTTGAACAATGTTTAGAATATATTTCATTTTGTACATAGAATTATACCTCAATTAAGTTTTATATTTCAAAACTTTTCTGAAGAATACAAGGCTATTTCAATATAGTATTAGGAAATCCATTAATAGTTATATCAAGTTTATAAACATAAGGACAAACATCATATGATTATCTCCATTCATGCTGAAAAAGCCTTTGAGAAAATTCATTGATGATTAAAAAAATGAGAATTAGGGTGGTGCCTGTGGCTAAAAAAACCCCCAAAACCAAAAAACAAACCTGGCACCAGCCAAAAACTGCAAAAAAAAAAAAAGTGCAAGAATTAAAATTATTTTCTTATATGTGAGTATAGGTACATATGCCTGTGTGTGATCTTATTTAAGGAGAAAATGTTCACTAAGGTTTCTAATAAGCCAAGCATGCTCACTATCTTCCATTCGAAAAACGGTGTTTGAGTGTTAAGCAATGCAGTTAGACAAGATAAATCAGATAGAGTACAAGTATGGTGTAATGCAAGTGTTCTGATTGGACAGTCTGGAGAGTAACTCAGGCACTAAGGGAGGAGATGCAACATGTCTTTATTCAGCTCACAGTGGCTGGTGTGTAAGCAGGGAAGAGCTGCCCTCATGCGGCTCCCAGTGGCCAGGGAGTTGAGCTACAGGGGACGTCCGCAATCTGCAATCTGAACAAGTGGGAGGTCCGGGACACCATCCACCATCATACCCAGGGGAACAATAGAGGCAAGGTGCCAGACAGCAGCTATATAAATATGACATCACTGTGAACAGTTACAATTATCTAGGAAAAACATAGTGACTATGGTGGCACCATGAGTGAGAAAGAACAGACAATTTTGTCTGACCCTACAGGTGGATATAAAAGAAACTTTTTTTTTCTTTTTGCAGATGATATGATAACAGAACTAGAAAGTCCTACAGAATCAACAATCAAAAATAATAAAATAATAAAAATAATTTAATGAGATGGTAGGACACAAAATTTAAAAAATCAAAAAAATAGCCTTAATAATACAAATAATAACCACTCAGGACATTATGGTAGACAAAACCCATTAAGAGAACCAACAAAAAGATAAATATAACAATTGACAACCTAATCATAAAAGATTAAACACTTCTGAAAGATACAAATGTAGACCTGAACAAATGAAAAGGCACCCACCCCCACCCCCAGTTCTTGGATAGAATGACTGAACATCATAAAGATACTAGTTCTTATGTACCAGCAGTCCCATCACTGGATCTATAACCCATGGAAAGGAATTCGGTATGTTGAGTATCTCATGTTCATTGAGGCAATATTCACAATAGCCAAGATAAAGAATCAACCTGTGTCCATTGATGAATGAATGGATAAAGAAAGTGTGGCATGTATATATATAATAGAATATTACTCAGCCACAAAAATGAACGAAACTCTATCATTCCTGGCAACATGGGTGAGCCTGGAGGTTGCTATGTTAAGTGAAAGAAGCCAGGAACACAAAGACAAATACTGCATATTTTCACTCAAATGCACAAGCTAAAAAACTCGACCTCATGAAAGTATAGATCGGAATAGATAAATACTGCATATTTTCACTCAAATGCACAAGGTAAAAAACTTGATCTCATAGAAGTATAGATCGGAATAGTAGCTACTAGAAGTGGGGAGGGGTAGGGGAGAAGAAGGAAGGGCGAGGTTAGTTAAAGGATAAACATAGATAGGATGAATATGTTCTAGTGTTCCACATGTTTAACACTGGGGGATTATAGTTAATGAACATTTACTATACATTTCCAAACAGCTAAAAAGGAGAATTTTGAATGTTTCCAAATACAAAGAAATAAATGTTTATGGTGATGCATAACTACCCTGATTTGATCATTACACACTGTGTGTGTGTATCGAAATACCACTCTGTACCCTACAAATATGTACAACTATTATATGTCAATTAAAAGATCTAGAAAAGTGACAACCAAAGTACCAGAGGTTTTTGATAAATGCACAAACATGCTGAAATAGCAGAACACAAGCACTCATGAGCCACAAAAGGTGTGTACTTGTATGAACTCTCCCAGAGACCATTTTAGAGAATGCCTGTTTCATCTTTGATTTTGGTTGCTTTTCCTTTATCTTTGTTATTCTTCTTTTAGCCTTTCCCCCCCCATTAAGCCAGGGTTTATTTAGAGGAGAGTACAATTTAATTTAACAAGAATAACAATATAGGATCAAGTGCATTAGACACACACCCTATCAAGAGTAGAATTTACTTGTAGTTGGATTCATCTTTGTTTCTCCCCACAGTGCTTTGAACAATGTTTTACTCACACACAGCAAGTACTCAATAAATGTTAAAGAAATTAATGTTAAAGAATGCATAATATATGATTTGGAGCCCCTGATATTTTCCATCCAATTAGGTTTTTGATTACTCTTTAAAATATCAAGATCTAGCAGCATTATTCACGATATTCCAAATGTAGAAGCACCCCAGGTGTCCACCAATGGATGAGTGAATATAGGGAATTTTGTGTATACACATACGACATCCGGGAGTAGTATTCAGCTTTGAAAAGGAAGGAATTTCTGAGACATACTACAACATAGATGAACCTTGAGGACACTATATTAAGAGAAATAAACCAGCCACAAATGTACAAATACTATGTGATTCCACTTATGTGAGGTGTCCAGAAGAGTCAAATCAGTAGAAGTAGAAACATCAATGGTGGTAGCTAGAAGCTGTGGTGGGGGCAGGGGGAATTGTTTATTGGGTACAGACTTTCGATTTTGCAGGATGAAAAAGTTCTGGATTTTGCACAGCAGTGGGAACATTGTTAACACTACAGAGCCGTACATTTAAAAATGGTTAAGATGGGCTGTGTGCAGTGGCTTACTCCTGTAATCCTAGCATTCTGGGGGGGTGGAGTCAGGTGGTCGCTTGAGCTCAGGAATTCGAGACCAGACTGAGCAAAGGAGACCCCATCTCTACTAAAAATAGAAAAACTAGCTGGGCTTTGTGGTAGGTACCTGTAGTCCAAGCTACTTGGGAGGCTGAGGCATGAAGATTTCTTGAGCTTCAGTTTGAGGTTGCTGTGAGGTATGATGCCATAGCACTCTACCCAGGATGACAGAGTGAGATTCTGTCTCAAAAACCAAGATATGTCCATCAGGTGGGCATGGTGTCTTAACACCTGTAATCCCAGCACTTGGGAAGCTGAGGTGGGTGGATTGCCTGAGCTCATGAGTTCGAGACCAGCCTGAGAAAAGTGAGACCCCCCGTCTCTAAAAATAGTGAGGAGTCATGGCGGGTGCCTGTAGTCCCTACTACTTGGGAGGCTGAGGCAAGAGAACCTCTTGATGACACAGCACCCTACCGAGGGTGACAGAGTGAGACTCAGTCTAAAAAATAAAAAGGAAAAAGAAAAATGAACTTCATATATTTTCAACATGAAAATAAGTGGTATTTTCAAGGCATTAACTCAAAAATATCTTATGAATTAAAGTTCAGATAATTTAGGTAAATCTTTGGCAAAAAGATTAGATTAAAATTTTTTCTTTAATAAAAACAGCTGTGATTTCTTTGTAGTCTCAGAATTAAGCAAATATATACATATACCTTTTTTCTACTTAAGTACATTACTCCTAAAGTTATAAAGGTTTACTTATCCAGTAAGCTAGCTAGCATTACATCAACTTCATATTTAAAATTATGAAAAATGTAAATTTGTGTTTAGCCACATTGAAAAACCTTATTTCCAAAGTAATGATGCTTTGTTAAGATTCCAGCTCAATCTTTAAGATCTTTAGGTGACATAGAACTTTAAACTTATACTCAGTTGAGTTAATGGACATTCATTAAATACTTTAGGTTTTGAGTATCAAAACCTCAATTCCTAAGCATAATTTTAACCATACATATTTTCTGTCCCATAATATACACCTGCTAGAGAGAGGTTATGTATATATATTTGTGTCTGGTAACAAACATGTTTATCTTGCCACTTTGCGAAACTCACCTATAAGGAATGTATATCATAACAGTAAGTTGTGAGCTCTGGTAGTCTGTTGCCAAATACCAAACAATTCACAATTACCCACCTCCTTTTCTCTGTGAAATGGAAGTTGCTGTGGTTAAAATTTATAATCAATGTATGTGAATGAGCTACTGGGACAACAGTGTCACCTTTGCGTGCCAACCATGCAGGATATGTTTACGTTACCTTTGAGGAGAGTCGTTTTTTTCCCCTGATGTAAAGTAACTGGTTGTTCCAGAATGAGAAGAAGGAATGGATAAGGACAAAACCTGAATCGATACAGAAAGTTGGAGAAGGTTCTCAGAAAAGAAATTTTATTTGATGTGGTCAAAACTGGCAAAGGCTTGATGGGTTTATTTATAAGATTTTCAGAAAAAACTCCAGTTTCATGTATTATTCTGATGAAAACTAAAATTTGGTTGTCTCTGTGTTAAAATGACACAATTTGCTTGGATTTTGGATGAGCTCTTAAAAGGCTGAGAAGGTTATTCTTTGCCTTTGTGTCTGGAGAAAGTAATCTATGGTTAGTGTTGACCTTACTATGTCCTTGAGTACTTCAGAAAACAAACGTTTCTCAGTGAGGACAGAGCTGAGGTTCTTTACAAACATGTTCCCTTCTGTGCTCATTTTAAAGCGCTTCATTGTTACTTTCAAATGAGCAACAACATTATTTCTCTCAGGCACCCAGGACTCCTCTCTTTCCCCCCCAGTTCTATTGTATCATGGTCAAATAAATTTCATATATATTTAAGATACACAAGGGGTGTTGCCATGTTCTCATTTTAAGTATTCAAGTCTTGTGACAACTTTCCATTTTTGCTTTCCTAAAATCTCATCCTAAATGATGTGCTTTGCAACTAAAATCATCTTTAAGATTTCCCAAAGGGCTCTTGAAGAAATCACAAAGAATTCGTTCTATCACCTTGTAAGACGTTAGAAGTCCACGTGGAAACAAACTTCCAGACTCCTCAGAATCTGTGTAGACCTTATACCCTTCACAACAACGAACTAAAAATAGATCACAGACCTGAATGCAAAATGCAAAATGATAACATTCCTAGAAGATGAACAATTACATAGGAGAAAATCTAGATGACTTTGGGTACAGTGAAGACTTTGTACCTGCAGCATGAAAAGGCATGATCCGTGAAAGAAATATTTGATAAGCTGGATTTTACTGTAATTAATAACTTCTGCTGCATGAATGACATTGTCAAAAAAGTGAGAAGACAAGCCGCAGACTGAGGGAATGTATTTCCAAAAGTCATAACTGATAAAGGACTACCATCTAAAATATACAAAGAGCAAATAAAACTCAAAAATAAGAACAACAACCACCTGATTTAAAAGTGGGCCAAATATCTGAATAGATACCTTACCAGAGAAGATACACCAATGACAAATAAGCATTTGAAAAGATGTTCCATGTCATCTGTCATCAGGGAAATGCAAATTAAAACAATGAGGTGCCACTACTTACCTGTTAGAATGGCCCAAATCCACAACTCTGACAACTCCCAATGCCACTGAAATTGGTGCAGCCACGGGAACTCTCATTCATTGCTGAGAATACAAAGTGGTACATTCACTTTGGAAGACAGTTTGGCATTTTATTGTAATCCTAAACATATTCTTCCCATACAATCCACAGTCACACTCCTTGGTATTTCCCCAAATGAGCTATAAAAAAACCTGCACACAGTTGCTTGTAGCAGCTTCCTTAACCCTTTCCATCCTATATTGGACCTGGTCCAACATAATTTCCTTTTGTTTATAAACAAAAACAATTTAATTAATGTATGTAACCTAAAATAGATGATACAATCATCAGGTGAATTCATATTTATGTTTTTCTCTTTTAAAACTGTACGACATTTACAAGTAATCCACCAACCTTTTCCTGTCCAAAATTAATAATAGCTAGGGAGTCTGTGGGCGGCAGAAAAATTGGATTGGAGAGGGTTAATAATTGCCCAAACTCCGAAGAAACTGAGATGTTCTTCAATAGGTGAATGGATAAAGTATGGTACTTCCGGACGAGAAATAGTATTCAGCGCTAAAAAGAGATGAGTCATCAAGACGTGGAGGAACCCGAAGGTGCACACACTGAGTAAAGGAAGTCAGTCTGAAGAGGCTGCCTACAGGATGACTCCAACTATGGAAAAGGCAAGACCGGAGACAGTAAAAAGGTCAGTGGTTTCTAAGGGTCAGGGAGGTGGGAAGGAGGAACAGGCAGAGCACAGAGGATGTTTTGGGCAGTGAAACTGCTCTGTATGATTCTATAATGGTAGAAATCGGTCATTATACATTCATCAAAACTCCTAGAAGGTACAATTCCAAGAGGGAACCCAGGAAATGGTCCCATCCCTGAGCTGTCACCCTTTGTTATAGATTATGGGGCTGTCCTGTCTTTACCTGATCCTGGAACTGAAAAACTACCTTCTATAAAGAATGGGTCAGTCTTATTAGCACAAATGAACTTGAGCAGGGTGGTCTACAAAGAGCTTATCTGGGGTTCAAAACTCTCCAGTACTTAAAGTCTAATCACTGTCCTATTTGGTTTCTTGTTTCTTTAACCTGACAGAAGATAGGGATTTCCTGAACCACAGATTATAGAAAATAAATTTTGAATGAAAGCTGCAGTAAGTCCACAAACTAAGAAAAAAAATGAGGTATTAGGAACAATTTGGCTAATTTAATAAACGAACTATTGATGAGTTACGTGGGGAAGCAGTGTCAAGTCAAAAGAGATGCTTAGTTTTCCCTTGGTTAAATTTGTACGGATAAATGGTTCAGAAATCTTAGGCTTTATGGATAAAAACCAGAGAACTGCTGTTTTGTTTGATATCATACAAAACTGTATACTGTTAGTAATAATTTTCGTTATTTTTTAAAATGATGAATTTATTGCAACTGTACTCCTTTAATTTGAATTTAGCATCTAAAGGCCAGTGGTTTTCTTTTTCTTTTCTTTTTTTTTTATTGAATGGTAACTATGTACATTAATGCACTTCTGGGGTACAGTGTGGGGCTTTCACATGCAATCTGAAATACTTCCATCAAACTGATCAACACAGCCTTCATGTCATTTTCTCAGTTATTGTTTTAAAAC
>CAUYQV010154682.1:0-24031 GCA_963574575.1 Galagoides demidoff | reverse complement strand
AGCTATCCCCCTGGGTAGAGTGCCATGGCATCACAGCTCATAGCAACCTCCAACTCTTGGGCTCAAGCAAGTCTCCTGCCTCCGCCTCCCAAGTAGCTGGGACCACAGGCGCCCGCCACAACGCCTGGCCATTTTTTGGTTTCAGCCATCATTGTTGTTTGGCGGGCCCGGGCTGGGGATTCGAACCCACCACCTTAGGTGTATGTGGCTGGCACCTTAGCCGATTGAGCCACAGGCGCCAAGCTGAGCATTCTCTTGAAAACATTTGCTACTTTATGAATTACAAATAATTATATCACCTGCTTCCTGTGTTGTTTTTAAATTGCTTTTTAGTTTTTGTTTCTGTCCTTGTGACCACTTTTTGATTTATTAACATAAACATATCTGTATTCCCAGAGGGAAATACTGGTTACTGCTTTGAAAAGTGCCTGATTAAACTCCAAAAGAACTCACTTAAGCATCAGACAAGAGCCTAAACTTAGGGCCCATGCCTGGGACGACTCTGAATATTGTGCACTGTGACCAATCATCTTAGTTTGCCTTGGACGTTAGGGAAAGGAGGGAGGTCTTGGATAAGGGACTTTCCCTGAGACCAGGACACTCCTAGGCAAACTGGTATGATTGGCTGCAGTTATCATGAAAGATCCTGGCCTCCTTTCTGCCTCTGCAGAGCATTTATATTTCTAAGAAAGGGAAGATGCTTTTTATTAAAATTTCCTGGTTCTAATCCCTGCTCCAGCATGGTTACTATGGCTCAGAAAAGGATCTGTTTTCAAAACTGGCAGGCCTGTAATAAGGAGTACTTGCCTATTGCTTATTGGTTCTCAAGATTTACTAGACACATTTTCACGTACAAAGAGAAACTTGTAAGTCAGAAAGACATAGGCTAGCTAGAGTGCGAATCATCCCAGAGAACACACTCCCACCTGGGGAATGCAGGTTATCACAGTATACATGCTGTAAGTCTCAGGCCTTTGATGGAGGTCCAGTGAGATGTGAACTCAGAAGACCACAGAGCCTATTTCACTCACCTTTTCAGACTTGGGGTGGGCTCTGTGTCTTCCCTTAGGTAGTAGACAAGTTATAGATGTAGGTATCCAGAAATTAGACAGAGAACTGAGTTTTAGTCTTGACTCTCTCTATTGCATGATTTGGGGAAAATAACTTCTCTCTGGGCATCTGTGTCCTCATTTGTCAAATGAACAAGATGCTGGAGTGGACTATTGTCAGTTCACTGCAACTTTAGATTTATAAGAGAGCTTATTATTGCCAAGTCATGGAAGAAGCCCAAGTGCCCATTGACTCATGAATGGATCAATAAACTGTGGCATATGTATGGAATACTATGCAGCCTTTAAAAAGATGGAGACTTTATTTCTTCTATGTTTTCATGGATGGAGCTGGAACATATTCTCCTAAGTATCTCAAGAATGGAAAACAGTATCTAATGTACTCAGTACTTCTATGAAACCAATTTATATTTACTTACACATTCTTATGAAAGATAGATCACAACTATAGCCCAGGATGAAGGAGAGAAATGGAGGAGGAAAGGAGGGAAGGGGGAAGGTTTGATACAGGGAGGGTAAAAGGTAGGACCACACCTATGGAGCATATGGCAAGGGTACAAGTCAAATCTATCAAGTATTGAACATAAATGTCTTAACATAACAATCAAGTAAATGAGGCAAAAGCTATGTTGATTAGTTTGATGTAAGCACTACAAATTGTGTTAAAAAAATCAACACTTTGTACCTCACATATGCATAAATGTATTCATGATCTATGTGTATAAGACTTAATAAAAGGAAAAAAAAGAGAGCTTATTATGTCACTGGTATCAATCTAAGTATTTTGCATGTTTTAAGTCATACAATCTTTGCAATAACTTTCAAAGATAGATACTAGTGTCATAACACTTGATGCCTGAGCATTTTTTTTCTACATCCACTTTCCATTATTCCTCATCCTGCTGGAAGACTTAAGAGGCTGACCTATATGAACGATACTTCTTCTTTATGGCTTCTGTTTCAGTTCTGCCAATGGGGAACAGGAAATTGGAGTAAAGAGTGAGTTTGGGGTACTTAGTCTCTAGTTCCCTTGCTGTGGGGTTCCCTGTGGATAGATACATCTCTTAATGGAAGCACGCATCTTCTGCCATCCAGCCCAGTCTACACAGCCATCCCTTTTCCTCTGGGTTCCAGCAATCTCCTCCTTTTGAATAATGGAAAGTTTCGGGTTTTGAAATCAGATAACCTGGGACTCAATTCAAATCCACATTCTATAGAGGCAGGGAAAGTTACTTAATGTAATTTAGCTTTTTCATATCAAAAGGCATGCAGTTTACATTTGTTTTATAAATTTTCAATTATTCTCATTTGGTGTTCAAAGAGCACTCAGGACAACATTTGGGACAGAGTGGAGGTCCTGCAGAAGTTTTCTTCTCTTCCCCTGAAATTTTATTCCAGAATTTCTTTATAGGTCATCGTGCCATGAATGTGTCCCATTTGCATGCCCTCTCCATTCTCTACTCAAGTTTGGGTCTCTATTTCCCATCTCAAAACAAAGATTGACACATATACTATGCACCTAGTAGTTTTCAAACTTTCTGAGTAAATAAAATAACTTTTTGGCAAGGTTTCTGATCAGGTTCTAGTTCCCTACATCTCTTCTTATCCAGAAGGAATATTTTCCAATCAAGGACTACTATATATTCTTCAGTTCACACCCCACCTTTAGACATTCTCACTACCGTCACAGCCAGAGGGGGAAACGTAAATCATTATATTCTGTTCTTTACTAAATAGTTATGTGAAATACAGACTTATTCACCGGCTACTCACTATTTCTATACACCACTATTTTATTATCAGACAGATACAGGTATTTTGAGTCACATTATGTGGGGGGGATTCCCATCTTCCTCTCAATCTTCTTACCTAAGAAAGGCCAATAGAAACTTACAATTTGGGGGCATAATTTTAACATCTCATGTTTGTTGGAGATTTCCTCCCAAAAAAGAAGCATCCCTGGCCTTTTACAAACTATTACATAAATGGGGATTACACATTTTATTGTTTTCCTCTTAGATTAAATTAATTCAAGAACCAGAGGTGGCTCAGTCTTGATTTATTATTTTCATAAGTCCCCCATGCTTGGGTTGTTATAAAGGCAAACTGAATTAAAGAAGAGATCAAACTGAAAATAAATGAAAAAAAAAACCTATGAGCAAATCAGTGCCATGCTTTTCTCTCTATGGTAAATGTGGGATTTATAGACAACTAAAAGCAATAAGAAAAATATATCACAATTTATTTACAATATAATAACACATTAGCTGAATTATCCTCCTTGGAGCCTTAGTTTCCTTCTCTCTAAAATTCAGGACTTGCATTCGGTGGTCTATAACATCTTTCCCAATGCCAGTCTAGAGAGTGTGTGATCCTCCCAGCTGCCACCCTGCATGAATTGTTAAAAGTACCATTAAAAAAGGGGCAATTGGCCTTCCAGCCAATAGGCTCTGAAAATTGAAAGAGCTTCAGCAATAACTTTCCTTGAAAATGTTGTACATTTAAAATAACCACTCTTATGAAGAGAGTTATGTGACCATGTGATTAGAGGGTAGAAACAAGAAATTCAACCCCCTGCAAACACAAAACCAATCTCTGCAGGAGAAAAACAGCCTTTGCTACCATGTCCACACTGATCCCCTCTCTCAAGGCACTACCTGAGGGCTGAGATGTAGCCAGGACATTTAGACCTGGACACCTCCTCATTCCCTTTGGGCTCCTCCTCACCTACTTCCAAACATCTCACATAGGGAGTTTCCAATGAGAGAGTTAAAGTTGTTGCAAGCTGGTGACATCCAACATCCAAAGGTTCCTCTGAGGATGTATTTCCAAATCCTTTACGACCTTAGGGAGTGGTGTGTAATTGTTGCTATAAAGTAAGGCGCTGCAGTAACCTTGGGAATTTGAAATCACTACAGGAAATTGAAGAGTAAATTTCTCTTAATAAAGCAGTGCACAGCAAGATGCCGAGGAACGAGAAATTAGCTCATGAAGCAGTGATTGCTTAACAGGGAAGAGAGACCTCCAGCTGCAAGAACCCAACAGGGTAAGCCTGAGATACTCTTTCCATCAACAAGCCACCTCCCTGTTGCCATAATGGGCATACTACATTCTGGATGAAGAATTTTGAAATCAAAATGATTCCTTCAGCTTAAGTGGGAGAGGTAGCAAGCTGAGGGAAATAAAGGCTCTGAGGACCAGAGTTCATCCTAGAACTTTCCTTTGTGGTTTGGTCTCTGATGTTGAGGACTCAGATCATATCCCGGCAGCCTTGGTTTCCCCTGAACTAAAAGTCTAACATTAGAATGCATCGTGACTTTTCTTTCACCAGCACCTGGGGAGAAAGATAATGTCTGTCTCGCTATATGTGTGAAGTCTGTAAGAGAGGAAATATGTAAAGCTTGGGCAGGGAGGCACTATATCAATACAAATTACAATGTCAGTGTGATAGCCCTGCTGTTTGAAGTACTTTGTATGCATCCTGTTCATCCTTAATGATTTTTTTTCATTATAAACTGAGAGCAGACAACCTGTCTAGGCAAAAGAAGGTGAAAACAGCATTCAAGTACAGTGGTATTACCCTGGGAAGACATGAATGTAAGGACATCTTGGATGGATTTGTCCAAGCATTTTGATGTGCTGTAGCTAAAGACCCAACCCCAGGGCAAGTTGATATTATTCAACTACCAAGTATTTGGTTACAGCTGTTGCTTTCCAAGACTACCACACTCTTGATCATTCTACTGATTTTATCCAGTCTGTCCAAACCACTGGCTCTCCAGCTCAATGCTCTGCTAGATCCTACCTATCTTTCTCCTTGAGAAAACTCACTCTTTTTTTCTAACCCCAGTGTCCTTTGTCCTCCCACTATAAACCCTTGGTTTTTATGTGCTTCATAGTGTTGGAACCTAAAGGGCTGGCTTTTAGCATAGATTCTGGAGTCTAACCCTGGTATGGCTGAGTCTTCGTTCTGCTTTGTACAAACAAGTTAATTTCCTCCAGCCTCAGACTTCCTGTCTTTAAAATGCAAAAAGGATTGCTAGAAATATTACTAATAAATAATAATACACATAGAAAGCATAGCCCAGTGGTTTGTATATATAATAAGATAGACACCGCCTTACCTAAAATTAGTTTTGTGGCTAGATAACCATTTGGACTAGCTTCACATTGGTTTAGTGAGGAATTCTCTGAAAACTTTCACCGTCTCTGCTCTCTCTAACTTACTCTTCAAGCTTTAATCCAGACTAAGGTTACCTAAACTTTAGGTTAAGTAGATCCATTCTCTCATTTGTCAAATGGGGAACAAGAATAGTAATTCTCTAATAGCTTCCCCTTCCTATGCTCAGGGGTCTTACTAAACATTCCCCACCATGACTCCCACCTTGGTATCATAATTCTTCCCCTAGGGGAGTCCAAAAGCAAATCCACCTTATCAACAAGCCTGAGTCTTATCTTCTGTGGGCTATACAACCTAGTTGTATGTATTCATGTAATTTTTTACTGTTTCTTACACAAATTTATTTCTTAGCTTTTCTCCATCCTCACTTTATTTCTTCTAAATAACTTGATTGGTGTATGCCAAGGGATCCTCAAACTTTTTAAACAGGGGGCCAGTTCACTGTCCCTCAGATCATTGGAGGGCTGGACTGTGGGCCCCAGGACGAGTCAGCTACTAAGCAGGACAGGCAGCAGCGCCAAAAACACCTGGCAGGCTGGATAAATATCCTCAGCAGGCTGCATGTGGCCTGCGGGCCATAGTTTGAGGATGCCTGATGTATGCTAATGTGTAAGTTTTCTACAAGGCTCCAAAACCAAGTGCAATACTGTCTCTGTCCATTCTGCCTTCTATAACTTTGGACTAGATGATCTGTAAACAACAGAAATGCAATTAATGTATTGTTCACAGTTCCAGAGGTTTGGAAGCTGAAAAGGAAGGCAATAGCAGATTTGGTGTTTGTAGGGCCCATTCCTCACACCTGGTGCCTCCTGTGTGTCCTCACATGGAAGAAGGGACAAGCAGGTTCCCTCTAGTCTTCTTCCTGAGGGCTCTAATCCCATTCATAAATGCAGAGCCCTCATGACTTAATCACACCTGAAAGGACCCACCTGTTAATACTATTTCATCAGAGATAAGTTTCAGCATATAAACTACACAGGGATACAAACATTGCAATCATAGCAAATACCTTTCTCCATAAACAACCAGCCAAGGTAAAACAATGCCATCATTCACTTCCTTTGCTTTTTAAATTTTTCTGCAAATTCCGTACATTTCATAGTGAAGCACAGATCTCACAAAGGTTTTCACAGGTCACCTTCTACTATTGTCTATTTTTGAGTTTCATTTTGTGAGTGTACAAAAATCCCTATGTGGAAATGTGTTATCTTTCTAGCGTTATATTTGTGCAGTTGATGTCCTGAACTCAAAAGGCAAAGTCTCACTCTCACTTGAATTAGATTTGACATTAGTAGATTTATACCTTCATTTCAGTTGGTGGGATTTTTGTGAATGCCAATTTCCAATTGATACTGTATATTAGCTCCTTCTCTCAGCATTTTCTATCCACAAATGTGATGAACCCTCCCATTCCATATGTTTGTACCGGTAGATTGTCAAGATATTTTAGACAGGACTAAGGACAGAGCCCTGAGTTATGCTATTCAAAACCTTCCTCTTCCATCAGTATCCTTTCATTCTCAACCAGCTATCAGCTGACCTGCCTAATTGTCCTTACATATTGCCCTGATTTCTTCATACAGGCCCCAATAATGACAACTTATTATAAATATTCTTGACTCTTCATAAACCACATATACCATGTTTTCTGAAAGCAATAACCCCCAGTTGTTACAATCTTGAACCCTGGAGTCTGGAAGACCTGTGTTCAGTTCAGTGTTCACTGCTCACTAGCTATACAGCCGTGGGCAGGTTACTTAAGCAATCAGTCCACATCATAAAAGAAGGAACTGAAGTTTCATGAGAGTAGCTACTTTGTAGGGTTAATATGGCATTTGTGCAGATATAATACAATAAAGCGCACGAATTGCTTGCAAAAAGGCACGTGTACATCATAATAACACATAATAACACAATAAGTGTTAATTCTTTCTACATCTATAAAGATTACAACTTCACCAAAGTGGACAAAAGAAAAAATGAGAGGAACCTGACCAGATCTTGATAAATTTCATCACACATTTCTTGTTTCTTTTTGACATCTCTGTTCCTTTACTTCATGGCTCTGACTTCTGCTGGTAATCATACATTAATTGTCGTGATTATTTACTTAAAATTGTTTCCTTTTTTGAACTGTCTCCTTTGTAATGATCAGGAGGACAGCATCCAAGTCAGCTTTTGCTCAGCAGTGTGTCTTTGGAACCCTACATAGTGCTGGGCAGACACTCAATGCACACACATAATTGTTCAATAAGTAAATAAATAATCTCTGTGAAATTTGTACTAATAATCATACAGACAGAAGAACAATCAGTGAAAAGCATTATTAAACCATCAAGGAAGATGTATTTCCCCACCCAGCCAACCCCACCATGTGGCTCTATACAGAACAGCTGGTCCCACTGACGAATAGCTAAAGGAATACATTTTATGGCTGTGCTGAAGAGCTTAAAATCAGGAACCTCATTGCATCACAATTTGGCTTTATTTCCAGATGAAAACAAATGTGGATGCACATAAACAGCAGAGATACCAGAAAGAGCAGCTCAGAACCTGAGGCTGGTTGAAATCAGGGCAGATCTTTCAGTGCTGACAGACTGGGGAGGGCAGGTGCAAAACTAAGAGTGTAACATCCTAAGCAGGGGACATGAAGCTGCAGTGAATGAAGACACTAAGTTAAGGAGAGAAGTAACAGTCTTTACTGTGTTACTAGCAGGCGCTGTGTCTCACAAGCAAGCAGGTGGTAGTGTCACAGGTGAAGGGTGTCCAGCATCTGCAACCAGTCATTGGACCAGGATGAGAGTCAAATCTTAAGTCTTCAATTTCCCTCATCTGTGTGACCCTGACCTTCCTCCACCATGGACCTCAGCTCCTTTCCCCTAATCCACAGAATACGGTAAGTAAAATAAACTGCACAGGGTTAATGTGCAAAAAGAGCGCATCACTTCACTAAATCACTTAATCACTAAATGATAATAGAAGCGTTACATATATTTACATATTTGAGTGTTTATTCTTTGGGAAGAGGGATTGTTTAGTTTTGTTTCAGAATACTAAGGAGGTACAAATGTTTTGGTTTCATCAATCACTTTTGCACAGTTTGAGTCAAAGTTACAAGTGTGCCTTTCACCCAGAAAGTGACATTGTACCCATTAACTGTAGTTTACCCCTCCCTTTCTGCTTGCATTCTGCCCCCTTTGACCTGCTTGCTTTCCATTGAATTTTACTACCAAACGTGCACATAGGTATTGATCAATTAGTTCCAACTGAATAATGTATACATGTGGTATTTGTTTTTCCACTCTTGTGATATCTCACTTGGATGAATAGTCTCCAATTCTATCCAGGTTGTTACAAAAGGTATAGTTTACTATAATTTTTATGGCCAATCAACATCAAAAGTTATACTTATCCCACATTTATTGATCTACTCATGTGCTGATGGACATCTGGGTTGATTCCACATCTTTGCAATTGTGCTGCAATAAACATTCAAGTGCTGGTGTCTTTTGGATGAAACATCTTCCCCCCCCCCCCCACCTTTGGGCAATACCCAATAGTGGGTTTGCTGAATCAAATGGCAGGTCTGCTTTTAGTTCTTTGCGGTATCTCCATAAGCACAGCTGACTGTCCATAGAGGTTGTGATAGTTTGCTGCCCCATCACCAGTGTACAAGTGTTACTTACTTTCTCTCTGTATCTGTGTCAGGATCTGTTGTTTGGGGATTTTTGATAAAAGCCTTTCTCACTGTAGTTAGGTAATATCTCATTATGGTTTTGATCTGTAGATCCTTGAGGTGTAGACAACACATTTTTTCACACATTATTGGTCATTAGTCTATCTTCTTTTGAAAACTTCTGTTCATGTCTTTTGCCTACTTTTTGTTATTAGACATAAAGTTTCACTCTGTCACCCAAGCTGAAAAGCAGTGCTATGGTCACAGCCAACTACAGCCTTGAATTCCTGGGCTCAAGAAATTCTCCCTTCTTAGCCTCCCAGGTAGCTGGGACTATAGGTGCATCCCACCAAACTTGGCATATATATATGTCTTGGGGTCTGTCTTTGTTGCCAGGATGGTCTCACACCCCTGGCCTCAAGCAGTCCTCCCACCTCAGTCTTCAGAGTAGCTGAAATTACAGGCATGAGCCACTACACCCAATTGTGCTCAATTTTAGTTATTAGAAATAAAATGAAATGATGTTTATCCCTTCTAATTGCAATGCTACTATCTCTGGGATGAAAAGAAACAAGAAAAAACTAACCAAAAATGTTTTCAGGCTGAAAAATAAATATAATAATTAGCTAGCTCTATGGGAACCAGCATTGTGGAAACATTATGATCATCTAGTTAGTGTTTCTCAAATTTACCTAATCATAAGATGTGTTTGTTAAACACACAATTTCTAGATTTTCACTCCAGATCAGTTAAGTCACAGTCTCCAGTGGCAGACCCTGTGGAGCTCTATTACAGATACCAGGTGATTCTTACACCCAAACAAAATTGGGGAAAGCTGATTTAGTTCAATCTTTTCTCTTTACCTGAAAGCCCTTCAGTGCATCTACCAGTACCATCAGTGTCACCTGGGAACTTGTTAGAACTTCAGCCTCTCAGGCTCTACCCCAGAGGTCTATAGACCATACTTTGAAAATTGTTGCACTAATTTGTTCTCTGAGTAAATCTTTGATCCTCCCCTGACACTCTCTCTTTTTTAAGTACTAAAAAGTTTCCCTTGTCTGGTTGTGCTGGAATCTCACCCACAATTGACCATAATAGGTTTATTGAAGTTACTGATCAGCATTAATCATCTTTGTACCTGTGACACCCTTTAGAAGCTCAATAATTTATTACACTTGTAACTTTACTGAAGTTCTAACTATAGTGATTCAATCATCAAATGTGAAAGCTCTGATCATAACTGAAAATGAAAGACATTTCTGGAAGCATAGTAAGTTTGTAATGTTTTATTATCCCTGTGCCTCAGATAAGGTCCCTTCAAGAAAACAGAAAGTCACTATAATATTTAAAACTTCACTTTAATACAAGCAGCTGATGACAAAAGTTGGTAACAACTAAAAGCCATGTGGAGTAAGTCCACCCTGATTTTAGTCACAGTGAAAGTCCATTACTCTTCCTAGAGTATATGGAAAAAAATTGAGGAACCAGTGTTGTTATCTGTCAGGGCTGGAATTTATCTGACGATGATGAAAAGAGTAGCAGACCTTAAAAATAATAGCTAGGAAGAGGGAGGAGACACAGTCTCTGCCAGAGGTACTGGCTGAGGCAGAGAGATGGGGTCAAATGTCACCACTTGTCCCTTCCCCTCTATTGTCCCCATAATGCCTTCTGCTGGCCGAAACCAGCTGGGAGACAGTTGACGCAGAAGTCTGAAAAATAAAACTTCAGGGAAGTACAAGGGGATAAAAGGATCCTACAGAAAATAACCCATGGGAAGGAAAGAAACTAAACAAAGAACAAAGTAAAACCAAAGAATTTGTGGAGTGGTAATAAACAGACAGTAATTAATAAAATAGAAAATCACAAGAAGAAATAGAGATAATCAATGAAACGATGTACATCAGTTCTGAAGTTAACAATTCAAAGCAGAAATTGTCTGTATTATAACCAAGATAAAATGTTCAATAGAATTATTAGATCGGAGAGAAAAGAGGCCAAGGATTGGCATGCCTTAATTTTGGTGGGATATTGCTATAGAAGAATGGCACTTCTTAATATTTTTAATGTTGAGTGAGCAACTACAATGTGCTGGCCCCTATTCTGGGTGATGGGGATTAGTGATGAGCAAGACATCAAAGACACAGAGTGAGTGCTCTAATGAGGAAAGACAGGCAAATAACAAACCCACTGATAAAACGTAACATTAACTACAAAAACTTAGAACCTGGTGATGAGACAGATGGTACTCCTGTGGCTCTTTTAAATCATGCCTGTGAGGGGGCATCCACCAGGCCTATGAAGACCTGAGTACAGAACTTCAGACCTTAAAGGCAGAAACAAGGTTGACACATTAGAGAAACAGAACACAGGTCAGTACAGTGAGAGTAGCAGATAGAAGCAAAAGTGAGGAGAGTTAGATGAGGCCAAATCGTACAGTGATTTAAAATTCTACACACCTTTCCATTCCAAGGTTTTGACGATTTGCTTTCATACTAATTGCAAGAAAATGTTAGAAGATTTTAAACATGGAAGTGGTATGACATGACTTATTTTTAAAAGGTTACCTGGACAATGTACACTATATAGGTGATGGGTACACTTATAACTTTGACTCAAACTGTACAAAATTAATTTAAATAACCAAAACATGTATAATCCCATAATAATCTTGAATTTAGAAAAAATCATCTGGGTAGCAGGTGTGGAAGGAGGCAGCTTAACCACTGCTGCACTTATCTGTTTCAGAAATGATGGTCGTTAGTTGTCTAGACTAGGATATATGACCAGATTCCAGGAATGAACTGGAAGGAAACAGCAAGAATTAGAAGTAGGTTTCATTCAGAGAGTGAAGAAGATGAGTAATCAAGGTAAGAGATGAAGGATGGTTTGAGCATCAAAGGCATTCTCAATGGGGGTGATACTGCCTTATCTTTTGGGGGAGCAAGCCTATATTACTCTTGTGTATGTATAAAAGATACACACGTGTGTGTGTGTGTATACGTGTATATATATATATATATATATATATATGACAGTAACAGTTATACAATATATCTCTGGTATTAAAATTTCACAAGTTAAACCAATTAGAGAAAAAAAAAACATCTAAAATGGTTCCTTGGTAGTGGTGATATAAAAAAAAAACCAAAGTTAGAAACACTGATTAAGATGATGGTGTCATTTCCTAAGTTGGGGACACATAGCAGAAATAAGATGGGGGTTCTCTGTAGACATGGTACATTTGAGAAGCATATGACATACCCATGTTAAGATGCCAAGAGTAAGCAGGAGGATATATGTGTTGAAGGTTCTGAAGAGAAGTATGAAGTGTATATTCAGATGTGTGAGATATATGAATAAGTGTGGCATTTAAAACTACAACACTGAGAGAGTCACTTGGAAGAGCATGTTACTAGAAAAGAGATGGGAACTTAGATAATAATTGGGACAGCTTTTAACATTTAGAAGTCAAATAGACAAGAAGTAGCCAGCAACAAGCCTGAGAAGTCACAGCCCATGCAATAAAAAGGCATTGATCATTGAAATCAAGAGAAGAAAGTGTTTCAAGAAAAGAAGTAAAATTAAGTTGAATGCTGAAGAAAAAGTTCACCAGCTGTGGCAACATGGAGATCCAGTTAACTCAGACAAGGGCCAGACTAGTGTTATGGGAACTAAAGTCTGATTGGCATGACAGGACAGAATGCAAGGGGAGAAGACCAAAACAGCAAGCATACATCACTCATGCTAGAAGACTGTGAATGGGAGGACAGAGGAGGCTTCAGGTAGAATGAAAGTGAGATCAAAGGAGACCCTCCCCCCACCAGCCCCTAGGATGGGAGATGATAGGACACATGCATTTGTGTTAGGAATGACTGAGTGGAGGACACTGAAGTTGCTGGAGAAAGGAGGGGTCATGTCTACAATATTCCAGATTATCGATGAGGACAAGATCTAAAAATAGGTGGCTGAAATGGGATAGAAGAGAGACTTTGGGGGGTCCAGGAATGAGAGGAAATCTACTAAAAGTAAATAAAAATTATTGAAAATGGTCTCAGGAACAGAGATGTAAAGGAGAAAAAGATCCCAGCATTATCACAAAGGAGGAAAATGACTGTGTAGGATACAAGGCGAGGTCTGATGGTGTGAACTTTCACAGAACAGGTGGATTTGAAGGAGCGGGGAAAGGTGGATATAATTGGTTACCATCTGGTTCTGAGGTTCTTGGGGTAAAAGAGAGTAAATGCCTTTCATGCAGCTCTCTCTAGAGGACATGACTTATAAGGGGATTTCTGTTAAGGTGAGAATGCAAGTGGAAAGTTCAGAGAGGGGCACACGGACACAGGGTAGTCAGTTCACAGCTAATCTGTGGTGGATCTGGAGGGCTCAATGAACATTCTGTGGGATATCTGAACTAATTAGTAGCTGTACCATGTAATATGAAGATGGGATCCTTAAACTGAATGGTTTTGGTGTAGTGAGGACAGAAGAGAACAGGGATTGGAGATAGGATTGAATTAACTCTAGAAATCTCTTGTGGGGAGATAGTAACCAAACACAACTGGTCATCTACTCTTTTTGGATGCTTCAAGAGCATGGCAAGCAAAGCATGAGTCCAGACCCCTTCAGGGTTTCTCTCCGAGATGGCTGTGTCATCTCAAAGAGCACATAACACAGCAGGTAGCACAGAGATGGGGGGGGCACAGCATCAAGGACTGTCATAACTCTGAAGCCTGGGAAGACATGGCAGCACATGTGACATTAGTCACGGTCTCTCCTAACTGAGGCAAGTTCATGGTGGATGAGACACTAGGAAAGAATGACTGACTTTCACACATTTAACTACGGAACACTTTATTCAAATGAAGTTTATATAAAGGCCCAACATAAAAATAGAATACAAAGCAGACCCACTTCTCTCAACTCCAAGACTACAGAAAGAACATTTAAGATTCTTGGAGGATTGAAGAGGTATGCTTCACACACCCCTAGAGAGTTTTATCTCTAAACAAATTCCAAATCTCATATTCTGTGTTGATATTATTCACACCTATTCTGGTTAACATCTGCAGCCATGGCATATGTGATAAAGTCTCACTAATTTTGAATAATGAGGCTAATATGATTTACTAACAAAACCAAATTACAGACATTTTGTTAACAAAATGCAATTTTATTACTCTCAAGTAGAGAATATGTTATAAACGTAACTATAAATGAATATTACCATGCTAAATGGAATAAGTTTATATAAAATTATAACTCACAATAGGCCTACATAACATGGTGATGGATCACAAACATGTAAATCTTTTAGCATAAGAGAAATAATTGCTGTGGTTGAAAAATTAAAGGTACAGTAAAAGTGTCTTTAATTTATTGAGTCCTTGGTTTTCAAAGCCACTACTTATACTTTAAAGTCTCCCTTAAATACAAAAAGCCAAAGAATCAAAGCTAAAGAAATCATGTCAATATTTACATAGAAAACATAAAGAGTACAAAATAATTGAAAATCTGAAGTCAATAAGGTTGCAGATAATAAAAGAAACACTGAATATTTAGGTGTGAGTCCTCGATGATATTCTAAGATAATGCATAAAGTCAAAATTGACAGAAGCTGAGTTAAATAAGATCAGATAATTTATATGGGTATAAAATTCCTCAAAAATTTAATAATCTAAAACAGAGATCAAACTTTAATGTGACTTTGACTCACCTGGCAATCGTATTAAAATGCAGGTTCTGATTCCATAGATCTATGGTAAGATGTGATTCTGAATTCTTCATGTGATATCAAAGCTACAGGTCTGGGGGGCAGCACTTTGAAGTGAAAAAGTGTAAAAGCACATCCAGATTTTATATAAGAAAGTTGAATAGATATAATGTAGCATTTCTGGTATTGTATATCTTTCTGGTGATGAGGGAAGAAAATTTTGAGATTACTATATTATAAAATTTGGGCATATGATTTACTTTTACTAATTAATTAATTAAATTTCAGACCTTTGCCTGTTTTCTCATCCAAACTTCTCCTAAGAACTTAACTTAAGGCCTTTTGTTTCAGTATAATAAGCAAGTTACACAGAAAAATCAACCATGGTATTCTGCAACCCCAATATTCTGATGTTGCCATAGAGGTCCTACAATTGGCTAATTTACATTTTAGAAAAGCTTGTTCTTTTGCTAAATTTATATCAGTTCACTACTGTTCTTTTGTCAGTGACCTCACCTAAACATGCTTTCACAAAGTGAGTTGCTTCATTTAAGAGTACAGTCAGCGGTTGCTCTTTTGGTTCATATACTCAGTGAATTTTACATTGAGCAGGGTGTGCAAAATCTAAAATCTTGTTTTCCAGATAAGAAATTAGAGATCCAGCAATATTACATGCCCAATAAACACATGAAGGTAGGACAAGGATTAGTAACCATATCTTCAGTCTTTCTTTGAAATTATTTTAAGTGAGCCTCAGTGCTACTTGAACTTAAATATACTTGTCTTGTGAAGTTCTGACTAATGAAGCTTCATAATATTCTTGGCTCAGCTGAAAGAATAAAAAAAAAAAAACAACCAAGAATACTCTATCTAGCAATTCTATCTTTCAGACATGAGGAAGAAATAAAAAAATTCTCAGGAAAACAAAAACTAAGGGAGTTCATCACTACTGGGTCTACCCTACAGGAATTGCTAAAGGGAATTCTTTAAACTGAAACAAAAGACTGAATTAGTAACCTAATACTTATGAAAGCACAGAACCCAATGGCAAAAGTAATACTGAGCAATATGCATAGCCTTCTAGGACTGTAACTGTGATGTGTGGAGTAATTTTATCCCTACTATGAAAGATAAAGGACAACATTTTTAATAACAACTAGTGTGAAAAAGATATTAAGAGATACATATTAGAAAATGATACAAATTCAGATATCAAACTGTAAAATACGGGGGGGAATAAAAGTGGAGAGTTGCTGTATGCAATCAAAATTAAACTGTTACAGCTTGAAATAGACCATTATAAGCATGAGATTTTCATTGAACATCTTTAGGAAATCAATGAAACAAAAATAAAAATGATTCAAAACCTAGCACTACAGAAAACTATCAAACCACAAAGGAAGACAACAAGATAGGAAGACAAAAAAGGCATTAAAAAAGAAAATAATCAACAAAATGACAGTACCAAATTATTCTCTGTTGATAACTATCTTAAATGTAAATAGATTACTTTTCCAGTAAAAAGACAAAGTGAATGAATGGATTAAAAAAAAAAGCCTAGACAAAACTATATGCTGCCTAAGAGAATCATTTAACTTTTGAGAACACATATAAACTTAAAGTTAAGGGATGAAAAACCATATTCCATGCGAATGAAAGCCGAAAGAGCAGGTGTGGTTGTATTTGTATAGTCAAAATAGACTTTAAATTAAAAAACTGATGAAGACAAAGGAAAACATTGCATAATAAAAAGGTGTCAGTTCATCAAGAGTATATAACAATTATAAAAATATACAAATACATAAAACAAATATTAAAGGATGTGAAGAGAGAAATAGATTGTAATACAATAATAGCAAGGAACCTCCATATAGTACTTTCAATAATGGACAGATCATCCAGATAGGATGGAAACGTTGAACTTGAATGATACTGTATAACAAATTCATATCCAAACTGCATCCAACAGCAAAAGAACACAGGAATTTCAGAAATTTAGCAAATACATGGAAATTAAATAGCATGCTCCCAAATAAACATTGAGGAAAATTAAAGAGGGAATTAAAACATATCTTGAGACAAAAGAAGGAAACACAACATACAAAAACTTGTGTGATGTAGCAAAAGTAGTTATAAATGAGAATTTATAGCAATTAACACATCAAAAAAGAAGAATGACCATAAGTAAACAACATAATGTTACATCTCAAGAAAATAGAAAAAGAAAAGCAAATTAAGCCCAATGTTATCAGAAGAAAAGAAATAATAAAAATCAAAGCAGGAATACATGAAGTACAGACTAGAAAAGCAATTAAAAAAACCAAAAATTATTTTTTTAAAAATAAGCAAAATCAATAAGCCTTTAGCTAGACTAATCAACACAAAAAGTGAAAAACACTCAAATAAATAAATTCAGAAAAGGAAGAGGAGACATTATAATTGACATCACAGAAATGCAAGGAATCATATGATACTATTACAAACAATTATATGCCAAAACTTGGAAAACCTAGAAGAAATGACTATATATCTAGACCCATACAACTACCAAGACTGAATCATAAAGAAATAGAAAATCTATACAGACCAATAAGTAGTGAGGAATTTGAATTGACAGCAAAAATGTCTCCCATCCAAAAAAAAAAAAAAAAAAAACCCAGAACCAAATAGCTTCACAATTGAATTATATCAAACATTTAAAGGACTAATTCCGATTCTCCACAAACTAGTTAAAATTTTCAAATAGAAAGGGATACTTCCAATTTTTTTTATGAGGCCATAATTACCCTCACATGAAAGACAAGGACATCACAGGAAAAGAAAACTATAGGCCAATATCCTTGATTAACATAGATGAAAAAACATTTAATAAAATACTAGCAACAAAAATTCAGCAGCATATTAAAAGGATCATTAGCTGCAATCCAAAAGGATTTATCCCTGGAATGCAAGGATAGTTCAACATACACAAATCAATAAATGAGATGTAAAACATTAGTATAATGAACAAAATTCAATTGATCATCTCAATAGAGGCAGAAAAAAAGCATTTGAAGACATTTGATATTCTTTCATGTTGAAAACTCTCAATAAATTAGATTTATGTATGAAGAATATATTGCAACACAAAAAATATCATATATGACAAATTCACAGCTAACATCATGTAAATGGGGAAAACATGAAAGTTTTTCCTCTATGGATGTCTACGCTCGCCCTTTGTACTGAATATTTAATGTACTTAGTACTGGAGGTTTACTAGATACAGACCAATCAGGAAAGAAAACATATTAAAAGCCATTCAAGTTGGAATTGAAGAAATCAAATTTTTATGTTTTCAAATGACACGATCATATAAATAGAAAATCCTAAATATTTCACCCCAAACTGCCATAACTAATTAATACATTTAGTAAAGTTTCAGGGTACAAAATAGACTTACAGAAGTAGGTAGTATTTTCTCAGAATAAAAACAAATTTAACCACAGATATGAAAAATCTATACACTGAAAACTATGAAACATTAACAAAGGAGATACAAATAAATGGAAAGATAACCCATGTTCATGGATTGGAATAACTGATATTGTTAAAAAGTCCATATTACCCAAAACAAAATATAAATTCAATGTAATCTTCATCAAATTTCTTTTTTTTAATTTTTTAAGTCTTTTTAAAAAATTTCTTATAGCATAACTGTGTACATTAACACAATCATGGGGTACAGTGTGCTGTTTTCATGTACATTTTGAAATACTCTCATCAAACTGGTCAAGATAACCTTCTAAACAATGTCAAAAATACACTTTTGGGACCAGATCAAACTAAAAAGAACACAGTAAATAAAGCGGGTAGACAGCCCTCAGAATGGAAGAAGATATTTGCTGGTTATATCTCCAACAAAGGTTTAATAACCAGAATCCACAGAGAACTCACATATTAGCTTTTATAGGAATGTCATCAAATTTCTATGTCATAATATATTTTAAACTTTTTAAATTCATATGAAACCACAAAAAAAAAAAGCCCAAATAGCCAAGGCAAGCATGAGCAAAAAGAAGAAAGTTGGTGGCATTACACTATCTATTTGAAACTTTAGTAAAAAATGATAGTGATTAACATAGTATTGTACTGGCAGAGAAACAGAGGTATTGATACGTGGAAGAAAATAGAGAGTCCAGAAAAGAACACACACATTTATGGTCAATCAATCTTTGACAAGGATTCCAAAAACATGCACTGGACAAAGGACAATTTCTTCAATACATAATATTGGTACAATTGCATATTCATATCTATATGCAAAACAATAATATTAAACCCTGTCTCATACCCTATACAAAAATCTACTGAAAAGACCTGAACTCATAAAACTACTAGAGGAAAATGCATGGGAAAATAGATAACATTGGTCTGGGCAATGATTTTTTTTAATTTCACCCTAAAAGCACAGACAACAAAAGCAGAGACAGAAAAATTGGATTACATCAAAACGAAAGTTTCTGCACAAGAAAAGAAACAATTCTCAGAGGAAAGGGACAACCTACACTTTGGAAGAAAATATTTCCAAGCCATACATCTGATAAGGGATTAATATCTAAAATATATAAGGAACTCAAGCAACTCAAACAACAGAAAGAAAACAATCTGATTAAGAAATGGTTATGGGACCTAAATAGACATTTATTGAAAGAAGATACATGAGTGGTTAAAAGATACATAAAAAATGTTAAGCATCACTAATCATTAGAGAGGTACAAATTAAAATCACATAACCTCACACCTGTTAGATTAGATATTAAAAGACAAAAGACAAATGTTGTTGAGGATGCGGAGAATAGGGTACTCTTGTATACTATTAGTGGCAATGTAAATTCGTACAACAGAATGGAGGTTTCTTTAAAAATTAAAAATATAATTATTATATGATCTAGTGATCTCACATCTGGGTATTTACACAGAAGATTTAAAAACAGAACGTTGAACAGATGTCCATATTCCCATGTTAATTGCATAAGTATTTATATTACCAAAGTTATGGAATCAACCTAAATGCCCATTAAGGGGTAATGGAAAAGAAAATATAGTTTGTGTGTATATATATATATATGTAAACATGCACATATGTATATATTATGTATATATATATATACATGTATTTATACAAATACATACACACACAATGGAATACTATTCAGCCTTAAAAAAGAAGAAATTCTGTCATTTGAGAGAAATGGATGAAATTAGAGAACTTTATACCCAGTAAAATAGGCCAACTACAGACAGACTAAATATTGCATTCATTAAAATAGGCCAAACACAGAAAGACTGAATGTTCTCTCTGAAATGTGGAATGTTAAACAATTAAACTTGTGGAGGCCAAGAGTGAAGGGGTGATTACCAGAGGCTGAAAGTTTGGGGGGATAGGAAGATGAAACTTAAAGAGTAAAAAGTCTCCATTAGATAGGAGAAATGTTTGATTTTTTTTTGATCAATAGTATAGCTGACTATAGCTAAAAATTGAGTACTGTGCATTTTAATATTGCTAATAGAGTAAATTTCTATTACATTATCACAAAATGTTAATTATGTGAAGTGATAGCTATATTCATTAGATTTATTCATTCATTCCACATTGTAGTAAAAAATTTTGACACTCCCTTTACCCCATAAATATATACAACCTATATTCTACCCATATACAATAAAATTTTTTAAAGAATTTAAATGAATAGTAGGGATAAACAGATATGTGACTATTTACCTATAAATCATAATAGACTATGATAAGTGGATCAGAAAAAAAACAGAAGAAACAGAAACTGATTTCAAAGTTAGGGATCGGATCTGGAAAACCTTTCTAAAGGTGATGGCTACTCGATTGCCTCTTCAAAGATGGCTATGAATTTGAGCATCTGTGAGGGCCACTGAGCGAGCATCAGGTGTCTGTTTGCAGGACTCCATCTCCTGCCCCAGTCCTCAATGAGCAGCCACTTCCCATTTCTCACCATTGACAGCACAGGCCTTGGGCACAGAGTGTACTGAGAGTGTCTTAGTTGGATTACTTTGATCTTGTATGCTTTTGTTTACCAAGGTTTCTTGGTTGCTTAGGGAAAAACTGGTAATAGTTTATTTTCTGATCTGTTACTTAAAAATTTAAGTGTATCTCCTAAAATTCAATGCAAACACTAGAAAGACTCGAGACATTTATCAAATTTCATGATTCCCCCAGAACAAATGGAGAAATGTCAACTAAAAAATGAAAACTAAAAGTCAAATTTAGACATGTCCATTTTAAAAAAATCTGCCTAATACAAAAGATGTAAAGTCTCCATCTTTTTAAATGGTTGAATAGAATTCCATGGTATACATATACCACAGCTTATTAATCCATTCCTGGATTACTGGGCACTTAGGTTGTTTTCACATTTTGGTGATTGTAAATTGAGGTGTGATAAACAGTCTAATGTAAATCTCCTTATGATAAAATGATTTTTTTTTCTTCTGAGATAGAGTGGGAGCACATTCTTCTTAGTAAAGTATCACAAGAATGGAGAAGCAAGAATTCAGTGTACTCGATTCTAACATGAAGCCAGTAGATGATCTAATACATACCCACATAAGAGAAAAACTTAAATCAATTCAAGGTGGGGGCTGGGAATCCAGGGAGTGGGGAGAGGGGAGGAAGGAGAGGGATGCGAGGGTCACAGTGTATGGCACACATCTTAGGGGTGGGACACAATTGTAAGAGGGATTTTACCTAACAAATGCAAACAGTGTAACATAATTCTTTGTACTATCAATGAGCCTGAACCAATAAAAAATAATCAATCAATCTTTGTAATATGTTGTTAAGTAAATTATCAGTATAGAATGTGTGAATTTTTTGTGTGTATTTTTGACATTCTCCTTATTGTATTTCAGACAATATAATATTTGTGACTTGAACTGTGTTGGGATGAGGGGTTTATTGTCAAATTTCTTCATCTTGGTTGTCCATGGTCATGGTTTAGGTCTATATGAGTCTTTGTTTCCAGATAGTTTTACAAGAATGGCTATAGCGCCGTAGGGAAAAAAATGTGTTCAGGGAAGATGCAATCTAGCTTCAGGAAGATAGACTTACACATCCTCTGATTATTGTCCACACAGGACACTAAGCATTCCCAGTAATCTGTGAAATATTCAGAAGCCAAGCTTGCCAGTTCAAGGTGTTTGTCACATAGCTCGGGTGAGCTGGCTGGGCTCCAATTCAGGTAATTGCATCCTGCCTGCTCAAATTTTCTTTGTAATTTCAATCAGATATGTTATCCTCCTTAGCGTGCTGCCCAGAATGATAGCTCAGGATTCCCCCACAGCTGCTAAACAGCTGTTGTGTTCAACCCAAGAGGTGACTACATTTCACTAGTGGGTAAAATGATTCCTTGTTATTTCTTTTTGCCATCACAGAGGCATTATGAGGCTTAATTAATTAAAATGTGTGTAGAGCTTCCAAGGTGCAAGTTGTGGTAAAGATAGAAGACATTAACTATTAAGCATTTAAAAAAATTTTTTTTATTAAGACATACACACACAGATCATGAATACATTTGTGCATATGTGGGGTACAATGTGTTAATTTTTTTATACAATCTGACATTGGTTACATCAAACCAATCAACAAGCTTTCGCCTCATTTACTTGATTAATGTGTTAAGACATTTATATTCTGCACTTGGAAGATTTGACTTGTACCCTTGCAATATGCTCCATAGGTGTGGTCCTGTCTTTTACCCTCCATCTACCAAACCTCCCCCCTCCCTTCCCAAGGTACAAGTTGTGGTAAAGACAGAAGACATTAATTATTAAGCATTTTTAAAGAGATCTGCCCCCACCTTCATCTAGAATGAAATTTGATCATGAGATGTTCCTTATACTATGATATATCTTATTAATTTTAATAAAAAATTCTTATCAACTGGCATTGGTTGAATTTTGCATTATGTAACATGTTATATCTTTTTATCCCTCTAAATTGATGTTTAGTACTAATGAATCAACCTCCCTCTTAGAACTGCATTAATAAACTTTTATTGGTGGCTCCATATTACTACTTGAACATACTACCAAAGCATTGACTGTTTCTGTCCATCATTTCCCCAATTCTGCCTTATAACTTTTCATTCATATATCTGACCTATAAAAATATGTGCATAAAAACTACACCACAATTTAATGACTTAACCAGAATTTTATTTTATTTGATTATTCTGTTGGTCAGGAATTTGAGAATAGCTTGGAAATTCTTCTGCCCAACTGACACTGACAGGGGTCACTTTGGGGTGTTCAGCTGGTGGCTGTGCTAGTCCACAGGGTCCAAGATGGCTTCATTTACATGCTTAGTGCCTTGAAAGAGTTATGTGGAAGGACAGACTCAGCTGAGTCTCTCTTCACTTAGTGTTTAGGCCTCTTTACATTGTTTTCCTCACAAGATGGTCAAACTATTACACAGAAATTCAGGACTCCAAGAGCCTAAGGCAGATATAGCCAGTTTTCTTATATACCACATCTGGAAATGGCACCATATCACTTTTTATACTTTCTTGGCATTCATGGCCAATCCCATTTTCAAGAGGAGGGTCAACAAGTTCACCCCTTCATGAGAGGAAAGTCAAAAAATCATGGGCACATTTATCTGCCACACTGACCACATGACTAATGTTCTTATCCATGCAAGTTTCAAAGAGATCTAAACTTTTCACAAGGAACACCTCCACAATTAAGTATCCAGACATAGAGACAAACTCAGTGTCAACCTTTTACCTTTACATTAGCCTAAAATACCTTGGGAAATAGCAAAAACAGATATTTCCTCAGCATTATCATATAAAATGTTTGGTCACAATAATTATTACTTTTGCTTCTTAAATGATATGGTACCACTCTCCTGCAATAATATTGCAAAGAGTTTTATTATTTAATTATCTCAAATGTATTTACTTTAATACTCATAAAAACTTTCAGTGGAGATAGGATGGGTATTAGTCTTTCCATGCTGCTGTTGAGGAACTTGAAATAGAGAGAGGTGGGAAATTTACTGTCTCCTGCTCATGAATGATGAGCCACCTGTTTAAGGATTCCATCTACTCCACTCCACATTCTTTCTCTCCATCAAAATTTCACTCACAACTAACTATCCTTGATGAGGTTCAAAGCTCCTGATTTCACTACGGTGGAGATGTTTTGGCAAAACAGGAAAGTTGTTTTCAAGCTGGATTTTCTTTTTTTTTTTTTTTTTTTTTTGAGACGGAGCCTCAAACTATCCCCCTGGGTAGAGTGCCATGGCATCACAGCTCATAGCAACCTCCAACTCCTGGGCTCAAGCGAGTCTCCTGCCTCCGCCTCCCAAGTAGCTGGGA
>CAUYQV010154680.1:0-34019 GCA_963574575.1 Galagoides demidoff | reverse complement strand
GCCGGGCGTTGTGGCGGGTGCTGGTGGTCCCAGCTACTTGGGAGGCGGAGGCAGGAGACTCGCTTGAGCCCAGGAGTTGGAGGTTGCTATGAGCTGTGATGCCATGGCACTCTACCCAGGGGGATAGCTTGAGGCTCTGTCTCAAAAAAAAAAAAAAATTAGCTTCAAGGATATCCACTATCCCACGGCAGCATTGTTTATCATGGCAGAAAACTAACTGGAGATCTAGCATACAGGAACTATGACAGGGGACAAGTTCAAAAAATTATGATAGATCCCTACAATGAAATTCTATGAGGCCACTTACAGTGATGTAGCTATATAAAGGAAAACGATGTCTGAAATATCAACTTTTTTTAAAAAGCAGATTATGAAATATGACTGTATGAATTTATTTTTATTTTAAAAAAGTCTCTAGGGAAAAAAGACTGAAAGGAGATATCTCAAAATATCTTTACGAAGTTATAAGTTTCTCCCCAAACCCAAAATGGGATTACTAACAATGTCTAGCTCGTGGTGTGGCCAGACATTAAATCAGATGAAATATCATACACAGTGGAATGTATGCTCTTAGAAAGTGATGCTCACAAAGACCTCTTAGGTAGAGACTTAACCCTCCTCCAGGGTTACAAGCGAGAAATCTAATCAGGAAAAGCAGATTAATTCCAGGTCCCTGGCTTTGACACCCTCTGTTCTCTTGGCCCAGACTCCCCAGTGACTTCTCTCCCCCTTGGAGACCCAAGTCTCAGGCTTGGGCAGCCCCCGGTGCTCTTCACTCATCTTTCGTGTGTGTCCCTGGTGACTAAGTGATAGCCATGTACCCTGGCGAGGGACAGGCTCCTCAAAGGGATCCCAACAGCTCTGTCCTCACTACATATCCCACTGATGGAGGAAAGGGCCGCCAGGGGAAGATGCGGGGAGACCACTGCTTCTGCCTGTGCAGGGCCAGGCCCCACCCTCGTGACTCTCCTCACCATCTCGTTCCCACCATCCCAGACCACAGAAAGTGTATCAAGTCCCACTTCGTATCTCTCAGCCCAAGGCGGCACAAAATGAAGGCAAGGTGACCACACAATCAACAGGCCAGCCTCCTTCCAAGTTCACACAACAGCAGTCTGCTCCTCCCTCTCCACCTGGAAGCCAGGTCTCACCCAGGGCCGGGACAGAGCACCCCAAGAACAAGGTCCCCTCTCTACAAGGCACACAGCCTGCACCCCTTTGAGGAGGAGGACAAAATCAACACTGAATTCCTGCCATACCAGGGCTAACAACACAAAAACCAAATATGCTGCCACATCCTGCCCTGGGAGCAGCCTGGTGTTTTTTCTTTTTCTTAAAAGTTTTAGTAAGACACAAAATCCCAGGTGACAGCAGAATAGCTTGGGGTTGCACTGACCAAAAGAGTAGCGGGGGGGGGGGGGGGAGACCCCTCAAGGGTACGAAGAAGAGAATCTGTGGATCACAGTCCTCACAGCACTTCCATGTATTTTCCTTCCTGACTTTGCAGAGTGGCTGGGTCTGGCGTCTCCCTGCAGGACTTCCTGTGAACTGGGCTGTGGTGTCAGGCCCTGACTGACACTGGGTGCAAGGAGGAAGAGAAAGAGGTCAGCTAGGCACAGATATGAAGAGAGGGGAACACTTTTACACTATTGATGGGACTGCAAACTGATACAGCCTCTTTAGAAAAAAGTATGGAGTATCCTCAAAGAACTCAAAATAGACCCATTCCATTTGATCCCACAATCCCATTACGAGGCATCTTACCCAGAAGAAATAAATAAATCATTTTATCATAAGGGCATTTGCACTAGATTATTTATCGCAATTCAATTTTTACTTTTTTTGAGACAGAGTCTCATTATGTTGCCCTCGGTAGAGTGCTGTGGCGTCATAGCTCACAGCAACCTCAAACTCTTAGGCTTTCTCTTGCCTCAACCTCCCAAGTAGCTGGGACTACAGGTGCCCGCCACAATGTCCAGCTATTTTTTTTTTCTTGTAATTGTCATTGTTGCTTGGCAGGCCTGGGCTGGGTTTGAACCTGCCAGCCCCAGTGTATGTGGCTGGCACCCTAACCACTGAGCTACAGGCACTGAGTTGCAGTTCAATTTAGAATCACCAAGATGTGGAAATAACCCAAGCGCCCATAAACCTAGGAATGGATTAGCAAATTGTGGTATACGTATACCATGGAATACTATTTAGCCATAAATAGATGGAGACTACATCTTTTGTATTTACCTGGATAGAGCTGGAGAACATTTGTTTTAGTAAACTATCACAAGAATGAAAAGCAAGTATCCAGCATACTCAATACTAGTATGAAGTCAGGTGACGAGTCCCACACAAGAGAAAAACTCAATTTAATTCAAGTTGAGGGGGAAGGGGATTGGTGTGCTCCCTCCTAATGGGCACAATCTAAGGGTATGTGACACATCTCCTGCAGGTGGGATACAACTACAACAGGGATCTTACCCAACAAATGCAGACCTAAACATTTGTACCTTCATATTCACCTGAAATTAAACAAACATAAAAAGTGGCCAAGGGCCAGGTGCGGTGGCTCACGCCTATAATCCTAGCACTCTGGGAAGCTGAGGAGGTGGATTACCTAAGCTCATGAGTTCGAGACCAGCCTGAGCCAGAGCAAGACTTCATCTCTAAAAATAGCCAGGCATTGTGGTGGGTGTCTGTAGTCCCAGCTACTTGGGAGGCTGAGGCAAGAGCATCTCTTAAGCCCAAGAGTTTGAGGTTGTTGTGAGCTGTGACGCCATGGCACTCTACCCAGGGTGACAAGCCACTCTGTGCGTTTGGTTGAACCATTCTATTGCAGAGAGGGAGGTGAGTGAGATCCAGCCAGCTGTGGGGGATTCATAGGTGAGCTGAAAAAAAAAAAGTGGCCAGGTAGGCTGAGACATGGGGCAGGACTGGTTCTTGAGGGGCCCACAGCCCATCTGTGAAGCCAGAATAAGCCCCAATTAGGTAGCAATGACTAAGGTCTGCAGGGCTCAAGGCTGGAGAAGTAGGGTCATGCTCCGTGTTCTTAGCACACAAAGTCAGCACCAGAGAAACAGAAGGAGGAAGGAGAAGGAAGCTATGTGCCCCAGACAGCCTTCTGAGATGGGAACAGCACTAGGGCTCCCAGGCTGAACCAGCCACAGCTTGAGATATTGACAGCGCTCCTGGATGCCAACAAAAGCCAGGAGCTTAATCCAACAGAAAAAAGGGGATAACAGGTCACCCTGAATCCACAAAGCCTTCATTCTTGGTCTAGGACCCAGATCACTCAGCAATGGACCCTACAAAAAAAACTGACCTAGTTAGTGTGTTGACCAATTGGTAGGCCAATTTGAGGGGAAACAGGCCATGCGGCACCCCACGGTATGGCAAACAGGGGCCAAAGTTCTAAACACCAGCAGAAAGGGACATCCTGAGCCTTATTACCAGACTCTTTATTCAGTGTCCTCTCAGGGGCTCACCTGGCCCTCACCCTCATTCCTCAATCCCTCCCACGCTCACCCTCTCTAAGCTCCAAGGAGGTGATTATACCCCACCTCCAAACAAGCCACCTCCATGGTCTTGCAGCCTCCTTTACCAGGAAGGCACCTTTCCCACTCAGCTGCAGATGATTTATACTCATGTTTCAGCTCACCTATGAATCCCCCACAGCTGGCTGGATCTCACTCACCTCCCTCTCTGCAATAGAATGGTTCAACCAAACGCATATGCCTTGGGCATCAGGGACCAGCTGGGAACCTGGAGTCAGAGACATGTTCAAATCCCAACCCTGCCACCACAGGTGTCACCTGAGATGAATCACTTATTTCTGCCTGTGCTCTGAGGCTCTGTCTCCATCCCTTTCACCCTCTTGGGTAATAGCACCCTGATTTTCCTTTGAGGAACTATTTCCTCAACTTAGTCCATAAGAGTCAGGTGGAAGAAATCCCACTCCTGGAACCAACCCAGTACCAACCTAGTAGCCAAGGTACTGGTCACCACAATGGCTCCAGGGTGGGCATGAGAGCCTTGCCCTGGCACTCTGCTGCTGAGGGGGTAACCTGGAGCTGCCGAGAAAGACCTCTTTGAGCCTCTGGATCTAGCTATACCTGACACCATTCTACCCAAACAACTTTCTAGTTACATAAGCTCCCAAATATCCAGACCCTCCCCACTTTTGTTACTCCTCTAGCTAATTAGAGTTGTGTTTTTGTCATTACAAGAATAACTCTGTTTATATACAAACTGATCCCCAGAAACCTGGTGTCAGAGGGGATAATCCCTGAAATACAGGATTGGCTGGGCTGAGGTCAGGTAGGTGCAGTAAAGATTTTGCTATCTCTCAGCTAAGAGATTATACACACATGATAATTCCAGATACACAGCAGCAGCACAGCTGGCTGAAATACACCCTTGTCGCCTTGAGATGAGACCCTGGGCCACAGAGGCTGGAGCTTTAGGATATGTGGATTGAACATTTCAGGAATTAGCCCATGTTGGATACTTTGGGAGGCCACAAAAAGACATACAAAAAGTAAAACTTACAAGCTGCACACCCAGCAGCCTCTCTGAAGGCCCTTTTTGCATATGCATAACAATCCAAGATAGCCAAGAGTCAAGTCAGATAATTGGAGTTGGAAATTCTCTGCCCCGGCTGCAGGCAGTGCCAGAGGGGGCAGGGAGACAAGAATCTTTTAGGAGATAAGGCTGGGGCCCTGGGAAAGGCTTGCTTGTGCCAAGACCTCAGCAGGTCCCCTGCTGTGGTTCCCACCACACTGCTAGCAGGCTAGGGAACATGTAAGCTCACTGCTTACACACTAAACTGAGGGTTTGGGGGTGGACTGGGGCCTGGATCTAGAGCCAAGGACTTGGAGTTAACACAATCTCTGACTCTGGGTTCTCACCCATGTAGATGATCCAATGCCAATCGCCCAAAGGGTTATTACTATGGAGTTTTAGGTAGCTGTAGAGCCAGATAGACGCCAGACAACACCTCAGACCACTCAACTCAAGGTAATCAAGTGTTACACTCCCATTGAGAGCTGGGGTGCCCAGGGCAGCAATCCAAATGGGACTCTGCATAAATGCCCACTCTCAGATGGCCAAAAGGTGAGAGTCAAGGCAAAGCTTCCCACCCGACAGAACTGAGGGCAACCATGTAGCCAAGACGCTACAGCTGGGAGGAGTCACTAGCCTGCCCTTGTAGGCCAGGGTAGTGAGCCACAGACCCTCCATCTCTGGGTGTTTTTCCCAGAGCCACATCACACTGGGAAGAGACTGCTAACCTGCCTGCCACTCCCTCAAGTGAAGAGACCCTTACTACTCATCCCGGCACCCCTAGCAGGTGCTTGCTGAGTCACCTGCTAGCAAATTTTACTTCTCCTATAGGAGGTAAACCACAAACCTTGGGATACAACTAGAAGAGGCCAGATTGCTGGCGAGAGGGACATACTGACCTCCAACTGGAAAGATTGGTGTGTAGGTATTGGTTTGCAGTCCAAGAGAGCTTGGAAGGGGAGAATGCTACAGGTTGAATAGCCAAGGGAAGCTTGTGGTACCTGGACTGTGTCCCAAGGGAATGTGAGGACTCATCTATATGTAAAGGAAAAAGGTGTGACAGGCAAGGACAACGACTCAAGAGAATGGGAAGGAAAGAACTTCATGGGTGATGCCAGGCACCAGGAACAGACCTTGTTTGGCTGACATGCAGTGCTCCAGAGAGGGAAAAAATGAAGACAGGACTGGTTGAGGGGCAAAAGAAATGACTGCCAGCCTCGTGACCTGAAGTTCATAGGAAGACAGGGCTGACAGCCATGAGCACATGAATTGAAATATGCAGGGCTCTGCCAAAGGCTTCACGAGAATGGACACAGCAGATGGGCCTTCCCAGAAGGACCTCAAACCCAGAGAAGTCTGGAGTGTTTTTAATACACAGTAAATGGAAGATGTTCCTCCCTTAAATAAACCAGGATGGTAGAGGGACTGCCCTATCCAGGATATACAAGTTCTAACAATTAAGTTCATGAACTTGCTACCAGGCATTCACACTGGCAGCACTGTACAGACAACACGGTAAGGTTTCATCACCTTGGTATATCGGTGTCTCACAGCTGTGTTTGCATTGAGGTGCGGCTTGCTAAATGGTGTTCATTATTTTTGTTGTGCATTTTTGTGTGCTGTCACAAGAATGTCAGAGCTTGAATTAGAGCAATGAACAAACATTAAATTTCTTGTTAAATATGGCCAGAGTGGAAGTGAAATAGGGTCATGTTAGTCCAAGTTTATGAGGATAATGCTATAAAGAAAATGGCAATGTACAAATGGATTAAATGTTTTTCTAAGGCAGGGAAAGCGTTACTAATGAAGAGAGGTCATGGAGGCCAGTAATTAGAAGAACTGATGGAAACATTGCAAAAAGTTGTCAAATAGTGCATCAAAATTGTCGGCTGACTATGAGAAGCACAGCAGATCAAGTAAACTATGATAGAGAAACAGGAGAATCTTAACCAAAAATCCTGACATGAGAAAGATGTGTGCAAAAATGGTCCCAAAGGGGCTTGCTAATGAACAAAAGCAAAGAGCTGAAGTTTGCCAAGACAAACTTCAATACAAGGGGCAATACAATGTTTTGAGCCCTGGGTGTACCATTATGACCCTGAAAGAAAGCATTAAAGAGCACAGTGGAAGTCAGCCAATTCTCCACAACCAAAAAATTTCCTTAAGTTCAAATCAAGAGTCAAAACAATATTGCTAATCTTTTTTGATATTAGAAGGCTTATTCATTAGGAATTTGTACAAATTGGACAAATGGCTAAGTTTACTATTTAGAAGTGCTGAAAAGACAGCATGAAAAAGTTATATGACAATGACCTAAACTTTTCACCAATAACTCATGGCCCTTACATAACAACAATGCACCAGCCCACATGGTGCTGTCTGTGAGAAAGTTTTTACCCAGTAAACAAATAACTGTATTGGAACACCCTCCCTACTCACCTGATCTGGCCCCCAATGACTTTTTCTTTACTTGAAAATATAGAAAATATTGAAAGGAAAACATTTTGATGACATTCAGAACATCAAAGGTAATATGATGACAGCTGTTATGGCCTTTCCAGAAAAACAGTTCTAAAATTGCTTTGGAGGGCTCAGTGCCTATAGCTCAAGTGGCTAAGGCACCAGTCACATACACTAGAGCTGGTGGGTTGGAATCCAGTCAGGCCTGCCAAACAATAATGACAACTACAACCAAAAAATAGTCATGCGTTGTGGTGGGCACCTGTAGTCCCAGCTGAGGGAGGCTGAGGCAAGAGAATCGCATGAGCCCAGGAGTAGGAGATTGCTGTGAGCTGTGATGCCACAGTACTCTACCCAGGGTGACAGCTTAAGGCTGTATCTCAAAAATAAATAAAAAAAAATAATAAAATTGCTTTGATTGCTTTGAAGGGTAGACTAGGCACTGGCATCAGTGCATAGTTTCCCGGGGGGGGGGGTGGTGGTGGTAATTCAAAGGTGACAGTAGTCATATTCAGCAATGAGGTATATATAGCACATTTTCTAGGATGAGTTCATGAACTTAATTGTCAGATTTCGTCCATCTATCATCTGCACCTGAAATAAAGTGGGAACATTTCCTTTCCCAGGGTCTTCCCCTGCCTCACATGCTTGGTTGGTTGAGAGCAGTCACACGGGGGCCATAGAAGGCCCTGGGGAATGGAGTCAGAGAGGAGCAAGCTTCTAGCCTGGACCAAGATGACTGATGCTAGGTTGAAATATAAAAGCTAATTTTCTAAAGAACTCACCCCCAAGTCGCCAGCCCTGGAAAAGCAGATCCCGGGGAAAGTGGCACAGGGCTTCACCAAGGCTGTAGTTCCCACTCATCCCAGGGCTAAAGAAGGCTTGGAGAGGAGTAAGTCCTTATCTGTGCAAACCTATCTAGGAGGTAACTGTAATACACTCCCCATCTGGTGGGTCCTATATTATGGTCAGGATGCAAGTTTTGGAGACAACCATCTACTAATGCTACTTACAGGCTATTGACCTTGGGTAAGCCTCAGTTTCTTAACCAAAAATGGGCATAACCAATACCTCCCATTTTATAGAATAGAGATGAAGGTTAACCCTTCAGTAAACATTTAATAAACAAGTGTTCTAAGTAAGTGCTTCTCCAACTGTAATATGCATACCTGGGAACGTTGTTAATCAGAGTCTGATTCAGTAGGTTTGCGGAGGGGCCTGAGAATCAGCATTTCTAATAAGCTCCTGGGTGGTGCACATGTGATCATCCTGACCCCTCACCCCTCACATGCATGCACATCATAGGCTTTCAGAGAAAAAATCCTGTACCTCACATTTCTGGGAATGCCACCAAATGTCAAGTGCACCAGAGAGGCTCAAGAAATTGATACTTGGGGGAATGAAGGACTGACTGGGGGATTCTGATAGGCAAGGGAGGGACTCTCAGCTCTGTCCAGGGTCCACAGGGCACCCAGGAGCAGCTGGCCATAGGACAAGGCGCTGCTGAGTGACGGACAAGTCAACTTGACTGCTTCTTGCAGCCAGGAGGAGCTAGAGGCAGGACCCAGGAAAAGGTGCTCCTTCTCCAAAACCAGAGCCTCCATCAGGGCCCAGACTGCCTCCTACGTGCCACTGAGAGGCTCTCCAATCCAGACTTCTGCCTCTGACAAGACCGGGTCAGCCTGAGCATGAGTGTGACTAAAGTGCTAGGGGACAGTGAGTGCCAGTAGCTGGGCACAGACCACTTGGACCTGGAAATGAGAGGTCATAAGGTATCTTCTTTTTCTTTTTTTTTGAGACAGAGTCTCAAGCTGTCCCCCTGGGTAGAGTGCCGTGGCATCACAGCTCACGGCAAACTCCAACTCCTGGGTTCAAGCGAGTCTCCTGCCTCAGCCTCCCAAGTGGCTGGGACCACAGATGCCCACCACAACGCCCGGCTATTTTTTGGTTGCAGCCATGATTGTTGTTTGGCGGACTCGGACTAGATTCGAACCCGCCAGCTCAGGTTTATGTGTCTGGCGCCTTAGCCACTTGAGCCACAGGTGCCGAGCCTCAGGATTTTTTTGTCTTTGATGTTTTGTAGTTGGAATGTCTGGTGGTGTGTTTTGGTATTTTATCCTGCCTTGAGCCATAGGCGCCAAGCCTCTTATTTTTCTAACTTAGAGGAGACAACATGGTTTTCTATTAGTTCTAAACAAACTTGACATGGGCAACAACTCTTTTTGCCTTAGAGAAGGTGGAAGGTCATGTACCCCCTCACCCTGTACACACGTACACACTGTCCTGCCTCTGCACTCTGGGTGTACCCGAGAGTCAGACACACAGTTGCATGATACCTCCCACTTCAGTGGAAGACCCAGGCCTTGTGAACAATGCCTCTCAGAGGGTCCCAAGGCCAAGCCCCTCTGCTCTAAAGGAAAAAGAAGGTAAAGGAATGTGTTCTCATGTCTTGGGAGGTTGAGGGTGAGGAGACACAGAGCCTGGCCCTGACCTCCCTAACAAGAGCAGCAAGTCCACATGGGAGACGCCCACACTCTGGCCCCATTGGAGCCTCCTAGCTTGGGAACCTCAGGCTCCGCACTAACACTCAGTCCCTGCCCTCCTCCCTCCAGCAGGTGCACCTGAGACCCAAACTCCCTGCTGTACCAGATGGTACCAATTGGAACTACGGAGCAGAATGCAATGCAAAGTGGTAAATAAAGCTGTGGTGGAGCAGTCTGGCCAGGAGCACTCAGAGTGGGTCAGTCGGAGTCCTGCAGAATCAGATAGAGTCCAAGGCCAGAGGCTGCTTGGGGGCGGAGGATCCTAGTTCAAATGCAAGCTAACCGGTATCCTGGATAAGCTGTTTCACTTTTGTCAGCCTTGATTTCCCCACTGATAATCTAGATCACTTATGACTACTTCCAGCCTGGAACTCTGCACAGTTGCAGCAACATCACAGGACATTTACAAACTCGGGCTGCCTGGGTTCAAATACTGCTCTGCCACTTCCTGTGAGACTGGCACGAATCCCATCACGCCTCAGCCTTTGCTCCTCACCTGTGGCACGGAAGAGATAGAACACTGCATGGGGGTAGCTGTGGGGATTCAGCGAGGGCACATGTGCCACAGAGAGGGCTCCAAAAACATTATCATTCTAGGACCTCTGAGGGCCCTGCTACCACCATGCTCATGCTCACACACGCAGTCAGGACCAGTGACTAGTATCCTCATTCCCCTTGGATGTAGCCTCTACTCTGCATAGGAAGACCCACCAGATCCCCTCCAAACCCAGGAAAAACAACATCATGCACACCTTGGGGGCCACATGCATGGCCTCAAGCACACACACGGTCAGGTGAACCTCAGCATGCCAAGCAGCTGGTGTAGTCACTGCAATAGGACAGGAAGGACAGCAGAGAGGACGCAGGCGAGGGGAAGTCACGTGCAATCACGGGGGACGGGAGCTAGCATGGCCCATGACCGAGCAGCCCATGCCGGCAGCACCCGGCTCCTTACCTCCCCTGCAGGACCTCTGACCACCAGGACTGTGTTCCCCCAAGAAGCTGGAGGCATGCTGGAAAGAGTAGAGAGCAGGAGACAGGGAGCAATATACACTGAGCCAGGTTTACAGGAGAAAGTACTGAAAAGGAAACTCAAGGAAGGGTGTTTGGTTCAGGGTGCCCATGGCAGAAGTGGCTTCCAGGAGATTCAAAAGACCCAAACACCAAATGAAGGTCACCCCCAAGACTGGCCTGTGCCAGAGGTGCAGAGAGGGGAATGAGAGAGTAAAGGGAGAAGACCCCCATAGACCGGACCATCCCAGATGGGCACCTGCCCTCTGACAGGCTGGTGGTGGGTCTGCCCAGAGTAACAATCTCACCAGGTTCCCTGGGATGGTGCTGAAAGGTGGTTTCCCCTCTTTCACGGGGAAAGGGACCAAAGGAGGCAGGGGTGGACAAATACCCTTAGGAACCCCCACTAGCCAGAGTCAAGGAGGGCATGCCCTCCACAGATGTCACAGTCACTCCTACTGGGGCCCTGAGGAGAAAGAGGAATGTGTGTGAGTGTATGGAGTGGGTCACATCCAAGGCCAGGTTCAGAGGATGGAGGTTCTAGTCCTGGCTCCACCATGAATCTGTGTAACTTTGGGCAAAGGATGTATCTTTTCTAGGCCTCAGTTTCCCCATAAGTAAGATGGAGAGACTGTCCCTATCTATAATATAAAAGAGGGTAACACATATTCTAATGCCAGGAATGAAATCCCCCACAGGACCACATGCAGCTTTTCTAGACTTTTCTCTGGGGTTGGTTTGTGCTGGAACAGCCTGGGCAGAGGGGCACCTGAGACCTCACTGCCACTAAGAGCCACCCCTCAGGCTCTGCAATCCTAGGGCTTATAGATCCAAGGAAGAAACCTGCAACACAAGATTGGGGTAGGACTTCTACTCACACTTAACACATCCAGGGTCAAAAGAATGATATAATCTCTCCAGCTGGGCTGCCCACCGTCCTCCCTTAGGATATTCCTGCATCACTGGCCCTGTATCCCTGAGTCCCCCCAAAGCACCCCTTGTTCTGGGAAAGCTATGAGTTCCTCAGAGGCAGGAACTGGTTTTGAACTGTCTGTCCCTAGATCTTAGCACCTGCTCCCTGAGTGGCTCACAGCAGGTGCCCAACAAATTTACCTGAGGAGTGCCAGATCCCTCCACAGCATTGAGCACCTGGCCTGAGGCCCATGTCAGTCACCAAAGCCAGTCTGACAATTGAAGAGCATATTTTTTCCAGCCTTTCTCAACCTGGTCATACAGCTCAGCTGATTCCTCTTAGTCAAGACAAGGGCAGCAGGTATTACAACCCTGACTTATAGACAAGAAAACTAAGGCCAAGAAAGATGAAGAGGTGACTTGCCCAAGGGACACATTGGGTAACCAGTTATTGACAGAGCCAGGGCGAGAACTTGAGCCATCTGACATCCTTGCCTGGGCACAAAGTTGCAGTCAGCCTGGCTGGACACCAGGGCCTAGGTGCTACCAGGGGTGGACTTTGGTCCCACAAGCCCACCCCTCCACTGGCCAATAGCCACTGCCTATTCTGGACACCTGAGGCCAGAATGTAACAAGCTATACATGGTGGTGGGAACCCAGGCCAGTGTCCACAACTACCTTTGATGACAAAAGCCTCCGCCAGCAGCCGCATCTGATACAGCGGCTTGTTCTCCAGGGACATGTCATCAATGCCGGCCCGTGCATACATGCTGTTGGCATCTCGGTATGAGCCCTCCACGTAGTGCAGTTTGCCCAGGATCAGCATGGCCTCACACATGTACTGTGGCTGAAAGGATAAGGACCACGTTAGCAGGTTCCTGCCCAAAGCTTCTGGCCTATCCCCCACCAGGAACCCTGGGAGGAACACCCCCACTGAACCATGAGCCAGGAGTTGCCTAAGACCCTGCTAAGAACTCCTCTACTCCTCCAGGAAGGCTTCCCTGATACTTAAGCACATGCTGACAACTTCTATCTCCTTCACCCCCAGTTTGTAGCCCACATTGTGGCTCTCAGAGAAATTCTTATGTGAGTCCCTACTTCTTTCATGTGTGAGTTTTTCTGTGCCCCCACCTAGATTCCAGAGACCTTACAGACTGGGTCCTGCTTCTCTCCCAAAGGCCATGGCCCAGGCTGGGACTCAGTAGTTTAGTCTCTTGTTCTGAACACAAGTGGGGAATCAGGGATTGAGCTGAGTTTTGCAGTCTGAAACTTATTATTTGGGGGGGGGGGCTCCTCTTTTATACATATTTATGCAAACACATGGTTGAGAAGAAGGCCTCAGAGAGAGCCTGTGAGGGCCCTGAAGCTTACACCTCTGCCCACAGCAGCAGGACCTTTGTAGGGAGGAGCAGCCACGCTGGCCATGTGGGACAGAAGAGGTGAGCAAAGTGCCTGCTGGGTCACTGCCTCTGCCAGCAACAGAGCAGGTCAAAGTGCAGAATCAAGGAGGCCAAACTGACTGAGTGCAAACCTGTTTTATTCCACCTCCTTTCTTAAATGCGGCTTTTAGCTCCATCTCCGCCCCACAGAGGGACTCTCAGAGCCTGTTAGAGGCCACCCTGGCTACCCCACCCTAGCTTGGGTCTATTCCCAGCCAGAGCACCCCATGCTGCTGCCTGAGGGAGGCCAAACTGGCCCTGGGCTGGGCCACACCAGCCTCAGACATGGGCCCAGTCCTACTCGAGATCTCCCACCTCTTGGGGCCATCTGCTCTGGGCCCCTGCCTCTGTCCCTGTACTCAGCTGGCCTACAAGCCCTTTGGACCAGGCCCTGGGCACTGCCCCTGCCACAGGCCACCAATGTTGTCTACAAAGCTCCCTGGAGACGCAGCTCTGGCCGCCACCTCTATCTCTGTCAGAAAGGTGCTGCCCCCATCTCCCTGCAGGACAGCAAGAGTCTGGGGTACCTATAAGTCAGGGGGAGCCATCTACCACTCCTCACCATCCACTGACCTCTTAGAAGCCAACTATGATAAATGGAATATGGTAAAGCCAGGCTTGGGGAAAGCCAAATTGTCCTTCCCCACTGGTCTTTTTGGTTTTTGTAAATGCACATTCCTCCTTTGCTTACTCAGGTCCTCTTCCCCTTAGCCTATCCAGATCCTGTTCCATGCTTTGGTGCCTTGCTCAGGCCCACCTCCTCCTGCAAGCCTCCTGACTACCAGGAAGCTCCCTTCTGGTGAACTCCTACACTGCCACTACCATGTGGGCCCATTTAGCCCCTATACACCTGTCCTGCTCTCTCTGATGATTGATAAACTCTCAAAAGCTGGATTTTTTAAGGGCATTTGCTAGACTCCCTAGATAGGCCACCCACTCTCTGGACTAGCGCCACAAGATTACACATCCCCAGAGGTATGCAGCCCACAATCCCTCCAAACTGGGCAATGAATGACTCTGCCATTCCCTGCACTGCTCTCAAGCCATGGACTCATTTCCTCTCTGCACTAGCTGCAATTTCCTCATGGGCGAGGGACAGATAATAACGCCTACTCCTCACCCCATCATATTGAAGCCAACAACATTAATAGAGCAAAGTCCAGAAAAGAGCTTTGAACTTTTCTTTAGAAAGGAGCTAGATAAATACAGGGTATGAGTAATTATTATTATTACCCTCTTCTACTGTACATGGGGAGAAGGGCAGTGAGGTTCAGAAGGACACATTTCCCGCAAGCTGGTGGGGTGTGGTTGCAGCAGTTCCTAGTGGACCAATGACAGTTTACAACACAGCTTCCACCAGGCTGGGGAAAGTAAGACAATGTGGTGAATGTTTCACAGCTAAATTTATACTATGGCTGCTCTCGGTTCTGAAATCACATCCATCTTGTCTTTTGGTGTTCAGATGTTTCTCCTTTTATGGAAGAATGATAACAGATGACAGTATAGTCTTGCTGTTGTTTTCTGCTTCTTTAATGTCCTTTCTTAGCCAAATGAAAAGTCAGCTGCACTCTGTGCATTTGAATTTGAAATGGTCTATCAATCCAATAGTCAGGGAACCAAGTCCTTGGCCCAGAAAGAGGATGCTATGTGGGAAGTGGTTCAGTCAGGGGAAACAGGCCCTCTGCTGTGTAGATCAGGTGTCACCTATTCTATTTCTGCTTCAGTGTCCCTGTCAATACAAAGGGAAGGATGACCTCCTGGAGATAACCCAGGTATGAGGAAAGAAGAGATGAGGAAACACTTTCCAGGTGTAAAAGGGGAACCATGAAAGCAGGAGCGCTGTCATCAGCCTTAACAGTAATCCAGGTTGCTGGATTATTATATTTCTACCCCAGTACTTCGGGAAGCAGTACCAGGAAGGGGCAGAGAGCATTACAGCTTGAGATAGGGAAACAAAAGGCCTGGGTTCAAGTCCTGCACCTATTAGTGTGATCCTTCACCAAGTGATCACCTCTGCCAGGTCTCTGAAATACCCTTGCAGAAGGTTACCATGAGGCCTCCATGGGATGGGGCAATACCCAGAGCTCAGTGGATAAGAGAGGTTAAGACAAGTGGCTTATTTTCACCAACCTCCACGGAACTGAGATGGGCAGGATCTTAAGAGATCCCTGAGAGTAGGTTTCAAGCTGTCCACAGGAGGGGCCTCAGGCCCCACCTCTCCCAGCTCCTCTCCCCATCTGCCAGAGCTGCTCAGGACATACAGGAATCCACCTGAGGGTGCACCTGCTGCTAAGAGATTATCTCGGCTTCTCTGCACCCCCACCCCACCCCCCGGCCACCATTTGAGGTAACATAGAGAATCCCATTAACAACTTTTAATATTTTATTTTGCCTGATCAATATCAAGGTTTTGGTTTTGGTCTGGATACACTGAATCCTCCCATGTTATCAGTGCCCACATGTGCCTTTGTTTAATAAAGCATGGTAAATTTTGTATTTAATAAATGCAGTGTGAGGCCAGGCACGATGGCTCATGTCTGAAATCCTAGCACTCTGGGAGGCTGAGGCAGGTGGATCAGGAGCTCAGGAGTTCAAGACCACCCTAAATAAGAGTAAGACTCTGACTCTACTAAAAATAGAAAAACTAGGCAGGCATTGTGGCAGGTGCTCGTAGTCCCAGCTACCTAGGAGGCTGAGGCAAGATCACTTACGCCCAAGTGTTTGAGGTTGCTGTGAGCTATGATGAAAACAGAGTGAGACTTTGTCTCAAAAAAGAAAACATGATATAACAGTCAAAATAGTTTTCATAACAAAACAATAGCTGACACAAAGAATGAAGCAGTGGCTCTAAGTGAAAGTGCTCAGTGAAAAAGAGCAACCTGTCAAGTATATATCCTATGACTCCGGGAAAAGAAAGCGCTAAGTGTGGATGTATGTTTGTGATGCACAAAGAAGGGCATGCGAGTCGCACATTGGATTATGACCAGTGCTCAACTCTGAGGATGGGGTGGGCATGCAGCTGAGGGTGATGAACAGGGCTTTTATTTACCATCCAAATTACTGGTGTGTTGACTGAATTTTTGACAGTAAGCCTGAATCACATTTATTTCAAGCACAATTTCTAAATATTTTTTAAAAATGAAAAGAGGTGGCTCGGCACCTGTGGCTCAAGCGGCTAAGGCGCCAGACACATACACCTGAGCTGGCGGGTTCGAATCTAGTCTGGGTCCGCCAAACAACAATCATGGCTGCAATCAAAAAAATAGCTGGGCGTTGTGGCAGGCACCTGTGGTCCCAGCTACTTGGGAGGCTGAGGAAGGAGACTTGCTTGAGCCCAGGAGTTGGAGGTTACTGTGAGCTGTGATGCCACAGCACTCTACCCAGGGGATAGCTTGAGGCTCTGTCTCAAAAAAAAAAAAATGAAAAGGGGTCTTAGTGGGAAAATCATGGAACCCACGAGTTTGGTCCAATTCTTCTGATCAGTAGATGAGGCATGAAGGGGCCACAAGGTCAAAGGACATGCTCAGGGTCAAGTTGCTATTTTAACTCAACACAGACCTCCCAGTGCTAGATGTGCCTGTCACAAAGCTCAAAAGCACTAATCTTAAACTTCCAGCAGACTCTCTCCTCTCCCCCCACGGCTCTCAGAATAAGCCTTATACTTCCTGGTTTGGTGTTCTAGTCCCTGCTCTCTGGCCCCCCACTCTCTGGCCCCAAAGCAACTTTACAACCTAATTGCCTGCCATTCCTTTTTGCTCCTGCTAAACTGACCGACTTTAATGAGATGCTTTACATGAGGAACCTTTAGATTACATATTGCTTCCTCAGCCCTGTATCTGTGTCCCCTCTCTTCCAGATCCAGCCCTAAGCAGGATCCTATTCTAGTACGACCATTATCCAGTCCGCTCTCTACTTCACATCAAGGAGCACCACTAGCCTTATTCTCTCTTGTCTACCACTCCTGGACAAAGGCTATTTTCTTGCTAATAGGACTTTTCTTTCCAGGAGACCTGCAGACTCTTTGAGGGTCAGGGTCCATACCAGTCCATCTTGATTGCCCTCAGAGTGTGTAACATAACGCCTTGCACATAGCACACCAAAATAAAATGTTTAAGGAAGTGAATATATTATTTTGGAACATCTTGTGAAAAATCACTTCCTCTTTGACTCTCTAAGGACATATTCATGCCCCTATTATAGCTCAGGCTACACTGTAATCTAGAACAGCCTCAAACTTTTAATGCACATGTGAATCTCTGGGAGATCTTATTAAAACGCAGATTCTAACTCTGACTTCACATTTCTAACCAGCTCCCCAGTGATGCTCACATGCTGGAGAGTAACCACATTTTGAGCAGCAAAGGCTGAGAGAAAGTTGTGAGTATACATCCTTTTCTACCTCCCCTCAATGCCTTGCATACAGTAGGTACTCAGTGAATGCACAGAGACTTAAACTGGCTTGCCCTATTATGGAGCTCTTCTGTCCTTGCCAACTCTACACATTTGCCTGGTTCCAACTAGGTCACAGGCTCACCAACCCCCTCTCTCCAAGGAGCCCAAAGGGCCAGGCGCATAGTAGGTCAACCGAACACCAATAGAAACATAACTCATGAAAATGTGAGTCACATCTATGACCTAAAAATTTCTTGTAAGATTTGTTAGTCATATTGATAAAGGTAAAAACAGGTGAAATTAGTTCTATTAACATGTTTTCATTAACCCAACATATCCAAAATATTATCATTTGAACATGTAATTAATATAAAGCATTAATGTTCTTTTATACTTTGTGTTTGTACTAAATCTTCAAACTCCAGTGTATACTTTATCTCACAGCTCATCTCAATTTGATCTAACCAAATTTCAAGTGCTCAAGAGCCACATGTAGCTAGTGGCTACTAGTATGTGCAATGGTAACTTGTAAAAAAGACTTGTTGCTCAAGTGACCAAATGATCCAGGGAGGGCCAGACACACCAGATTGGAGGCAAAAGAGAAGAGTTGAGAGGCGGTCCCGTGTTTGGGGGCTGACAACTTACCAACAGCTTCCCATGGTTAAGAATACTGCTCAGATAATTTTTGGCTTCACTCATCTTGGGCTCATTCTTCTCCAGCAAAGGGATGGAGTCTTTTATTTTGGCTTGGTTTTCCTTCAAACACTGTTCCAGGAGAGCCTCAGCCAACAGCAATTTCCCAAAGTCATCTGAAAAACAAGGCAGAGATCAGAGTTGATAGTGAACAAGGCTGATGTGGAGAGTAGGACGCAGCCCTGGACCACCCCTATTCAGCACAGAAATGGTTCAAGTGTGAGCCATAAATTTAAATAGTCTTCAAAGAAAAAAAAACAAAACCTAGAAGCATTCTGCCATGGGCATGGTACAAAATGCCCCTTTTGGTTTATTTTCTTCTGTAGTTTAATGGTTGAAGAGGCAGAGTTCCCAGGGCATGAGAACAAATGCCTAGAATTTCAGAATTTAAAATGAGGAATAAAGTTATACCTGTGCCCTGTTGTGGGTAATAAGTTCTAAAACGAAGAAGTAATTCTCCCCCAAACAATTGAAAAGGAAAAATAGATGAGGTGGCTTAATAATGTATTTTCACATGCTCCTAACTTCCTAATTGGTGTTCTCCATTTTTAAGGTATTTTAACATGTCAAGGATAACCTAGCAGGCAAGGCAAAGAGTTAAGGTGGGAAGCAGATATACTTATGTACCAAGTTCGATCCTTGACCATGTTTGATACGTGTACTTTCTGGAGTTCTTACATATAGTAGCTCATTTGCATACCTCACCACCAGGCAGGTAGATTTATCCTGTGGGGGTTCAATTTGCTGACTCCTCTGACCACACTGAAACTCCAGTATTGTGACCACCGTGTTCCTGCTACTGACAGCAGCGATGACTTAAGCATGGGAGCAGGTATTCAGTGTCCATGGTTTGAAGTCCAGTGTGGTTTCACCGTGGGCCTCTAGTGGCTATGCTCATTGCCCTGTGCAACAACCAGAGCAAGAAGCAGGCCCACCATTCAGTGTAGGTACCCAATAATACCTGTCGAGTGAATTGGATCCTCTCTGCCACCCCACAAGGAAGTCATTAGGCTCAGGGAGTTAAGTGAAAATCCAAAAATGTCTCCAGGAAGATCCAATTGAAGCCATCTTTCCAGTGTTCTTTCTGCTGCCAAGACAGCGTTCTCAGATCTACCCGGGGTGCCACTCCCACCTCACTCTCAGGACACTGCAGTCTGTTCCCATCTTAAAGCCGCTGGTCCAATATTGCACAACCCCCAGGAAGAACCGCTCTTCTGCAGGAGATTCCCTGCAGAAATCAGCCCTAAAGCCCAGAATGTCAGGAACACAGTTGCAAGAGGTTTCGCTCTATGGAGGTGCATTACTGGATCCTTTGCTACCCATATCATAATTTTTAAAACGAACATTTTGAGGAAATAGCCCAAAAAGCACTTGGTTCACACTATCATCCTTCACTGGCAGAGTATAACTTGGTAAAAAACTTTTTCTTTTTTTTTTTGAGACAGAGTCTCACTTTGCTATGCTGGGTAGAGCGCTATGGCATCATAGCTCACAGCAAACTCAAACTCTTCGGCTCAAGCAACTCTTTTGCCTCAGCCTCCTGAGTAGCTGGGACTACAGGCACCCGTGTCTATGCCCAGCTATTTTTAGAGATGGGGTCTTGCTCTGGCTAAGGCTGGTCTCGAATTTATAAGCTCAGGCAATCCATCTGCCTCGGCCTCCCAGAGTTCTAGGATTAGAGGCATGAGCCACCATGCTGGCCCTAACTTGATAAAAACTTTAGAGCAGTGGTTCTCAACCTTCCTAATGCCACGGCCCTTTAATATAGTTCCTGTGAGTCGCGACCCACAGGTTGAGAACTGCTGCTTTAGAGCAACTTGGCAAGATATACCAAAATTATTTTTATCTTTTGGGGTTTTTTTGCAGTTTTTGGTTGAGGCTGGGTTTGAACCTGCCACCTCCGGCATATGGGGCTGGCGCCCTACTCCTTGAACCACAGGCACCACCCTATCTTTTGGGTTTTTTTAAATTTTATTTTTCTCAGTTCCATTCTTTTTTTTTTTTAGAGACAGAGTCTTACTTTGTCACCCTTTGTAGAAGCCATGATGTTACGGCTCACAGCAACCTCCAACTCTTGTGCTTAGGTGATTCTCCTGCCTCAGCCTCCTGAATAGCTGAGACTACAGGTGCCCGCCACAATGCCCAGCTACTTTTTATTGCAGTTTGGCCAGGCCTGGGTTCGAACCCGCCACCCTAGGTATATGGGGCCAGCGCCCTACTCATTGAGCCATTGGCACTGCCCCCATTCATATTTTGTTATAGTCAGATTCTTCTTTCTTTTTTATTTTATTTTACTTGTTTGGAGACAGAGTTTCACTCTGTCACCCTGAGTAAAGTGCCTTGGCAGCAAGCTCACAGCAACCTCCACCTCCTAGGCTCAAGTGATCCTCCTGCCACAGCCTCCCGAGTAGCTGGAACTCTATGTGCTTGTCACAATGCCTAGCTAGTTTTCTATTTTTAGTAGAGACTGGAGAGCAACAACTCTCTTGCTCTGGTTGTTTTCAAACTCCAGAGCTCAAGTGATCCTGTCCCGTAGGCTTCCCAGAGTGCGGGCATTTCAGGCATGAACCACCAAGCCCTGCTGAAAAATTATTTTTGTACCTCTCTGTTACCTCAAAAATTCCACTCCCACAGATGTCCTTACACATGTGTAAAATGACCTACATATAAGATAATTCCTGCAGCATTATTCATACCAGCAAAAAAGTGGAGATGGCCCTGATATCTGTCAACAAGAGGCTGATTAAATAAAGCATGGTACATCTGTAAAAAGAGATACCAGGCAACGATAAAAGGGAATGAGAGTACTCTGTATGCGCTGTCATGGAATGAACTCCAAGATAATTTGATAACAGCACAGAGTGCACAGCTGTGCATGTAACATTCGGCTGTGCGTTTATGCACACAAATGTGACAGGCTGGCTGATGAAGAACTGGGTAGAAATCCAAGAGAGGCTTTTCACTCTTTACTTTTTGGTATCTTTGGAAGGTTGAAACATGTGAATAGAATACCTAGTTTAAGATAAAATTTAAGTCAACCCAGGAATGAAAAGCAATCTTCTTCACTTCCAAATCTCACCTAGGTGGAGGCGTGGGCTGTCTAGCAAGTGGGTGCACGGTCATTGGGGAGCAGCTTTCCAAGATGGGTGCCTCCTGGTCTAACTTGCCAGCAGTAGGCTTTTGGAGACTGCTACTTGGGAGGGAAACTCGCCCTTCCAGGACATTGGCCCCTCTCTAGGCTTCGTCCCTAAACTGGTGCTCCGCCCACTGGGCTGGTCCTCGCCCCCCTTTCCTTGCCGGGTGCTTCCGCACACTAGTGCAGCTCAGCCCGGCACTGCTCAGGGTTTGCCTCTAAACCACCACGCCATGAGGCCATCCTGTCTGCCTCCGCCAAACACCTGCCTGGCCCTGACCTCCCGCAGCACGTTGGCTCGGTGTTTTTCATGCCAGGAGAAACCACCTACTCCCTAGCGTGCCCCTTTCCTCAAAATAATGGGGGTGCTTTCTGAACCCATGCTGCTCAAAGTGGGGCCGCAGGTCTCTGACTGCTGTGATCCAAGCCGGAGAAGATGACTGCAGAAAACTTAAGAGTACAAGTTTAGAAATTTCATAGAGTAATTTTGAATCTGCTAAATCTAATAAGAAAGAAATTGGGCAGTAGTACTTTGTGTATTTTTCTTTCATTCTTCCAGTAATTCATTTTTACTGTATTTAATGAAAGTATCAGAGCACCAGATTGGGAATTTAAACAAAATAAAGCAAAACTGATCTTTCATCACATATGTCTAAACCCTGAGAGTGACTCTGACCACAAAGGGGACAATGATACTTGTTTGAGGGCCAAGTGCCAGATACTTTACTATTAGTACCATTGAATCTTTACAGCCCTAAAAGGTATATATTACCCCCATTTATAGATGATAATAATATTGTTAGGGTCACAGCCAAAAAATAATCAGTCTCTCCCACACTCCAACGCAGAGCAGAGCTTATGGTAATTTAAAAACAAATAGCTGTCTTAAGAGCTGTGATGAGTATGTTAAAAGCTAATAGTAAATCCAAGGACAGGGATAAGAACTGTTCTCACTTTGAACAGACCTGTGAATTTTAGACTGTTTTCATTTATTAACACTTCATATCCTTCTCAGGAGGCTTCGTGCCCTCCTAGTTCACTCCTTGCTATTTGCTGTTTGTTTAGCAGATACAGGCATCAGAAATTCACTTTCTTGTTTTGCTCTACTCTCTTCCCTGCCCTGCCTCTTTCTTCTTTCCCCCTCTTCTTTCCATCCCATTATTCTTTACTATCAGTTTATGGAACTGAAGGATATTTTGGAATTAAGAATTCTAGATTGAGGGCGGTGCCTGTGGCTCAAAGGAGTAGGACAGCAGCCCCATATACCAGAGGTGGCCGGTTCAAACCCAGCCCCTGCCAAAAACTGCAAAAAAAAAAAAAATTCTAGATTTTTAAATCGTTAAATAAGAATCCAGGTGGAAAAATGCTTTCCTGTCCATCTAAATGCAAAACACATTATTTTTTACCATCCTGTTGTTGGAAACTTACTCCCTTTCACTAGTAAAGTACTACAGATTTTTTCTCTCTGGGGCATTAGGAAGACCTTCCTGACTCTGGGAGCCTAGAGCTGCAACCCAACCCAACCCAGCCCCTTCCCTCAGCAGAGCAGGGAAACCCCTACTAAGTGGCCACCCAGTCTCCCAGTTCACCATGTTTGGAAGCCCTCTGCAACAACTTTCCTTACAGCTCTCTCAGCTCCTGCCACCTGCAGGCCCAGACCCCACATTTGGGGGACACGCTCCTCTCTCCACAACCTGCCCATTTACAATCAGGAAATGTGAGTTCAACCAGCAGAGTAAGGCTCAGACCAAGCCCATCTCCACTGGGGCAAACGGGCACAGTGGTTTCTGTAGTTGCTCACCTCCCAGATGTGCAGAGGACTGAGGCCTGCCAACCACAGCGAGAGGAAGAAAGAAACTAGTGAGAAGCCACCTGCTCAAACACACTCCTTCTAATTTAAACTGAAGAAATGTCCAAAACAATATCCAGTTAAAAAAAAAAATCATCATTTTGCTAAAAAAAAGTGAGCGTGACAGATTAAGAAAGACTCAATAAGGAGGGATAGCCATAATTATAGTAAAAGGGTGATGGTAAAATTCAGGTGGTGGGTATTTCCAGATTCGCTGCAAATTTATTTTGATCACTGATATATGTTTTAAGTTTTCATAATAAAATCTTGGGTGTAGGGCGCAGAGCAGACCCCACCTAAAAACCAAATGCAATGTGTGACCTTATTTGGATTCAGATTTTAATAATCTAAATGTAAAATGTAATTGTGAGGTTTTTGATGTCTAATCATGGTTTGGTGGCTCACGCTCGCGTGCACACTCTCTCTCTCTCTCTCTCTCTATATATATATATTTATTTATTTTTTTTCAGTTTTTAGCTGTGGCTGGGTTTGAATCCACCACCTCTGGCATATAGGGCCAGCGCCCTATGAGCCGCAGGTGCCGCCCTGGCGGCTATATTTTTTAAATGAGTCCTTATTTTATTGATAGATACTGAAAAACTGAAGTGTTGGGCATAGCTCAAACAAGACTTTCTAAGTTCACTGAAGCTGGTTGATGGGTATGTGGGAGTCATTCTTCTATTTTTTTTATGTTTTAGAAGTTTTTCTCAATTAAGTTGCCTTTTCTTACTTTTTAACCACTTGGATGGGTTCTTTGTTTTTACATGAACAAACCCCAGTACAGACAACGGTACTCTGGGGTTCCCCTGCTCCATCCTGACCAAATCTAAACCGGATGTAAGATTATAGAAAATATACAAACAGTAGCAACTGCCTTTCCCCTGGTGGGGTGGTGAGGAGCAACCTCCTCTGACAGGAAGAGGGCACAGGGGCCTGTTCTGCTGAAGCATCTCTTGATCCAGACAGAGGCCCCCACAGCTCATCTCACCCCCACCCTCCCTAGAGTTGGAATCTACTGTCTAAAAGCTGCTTTTAGTTTCCCTAGAAAACCTCAGACACAGATGAGCCTCAAGTCCTCAGTAAAGTGGTGTTCAACTCCTCCAGTACCTTCCTCCCCACTCCCAAATTATGCAACTGTTGAAGTATCAGGTTAGTGACTTTTAAGAGTCTAACAGGTCAGGTGGTACTTCAAGAATCTCATTTCTAAGCCCAGGCATGGTGGCTCACGCCTGTAATCTTGACACTCTGAGAGGCTGAGGCAGGTGGACTGCCTGAGTACAGAAGTTTAAGATCAGCTTGAGCAAGAGTAAGACTCATCTCTAAAACTGGCCAGGTGTTGTGGCAGGCATCGCCCAGCTACGCAGGAAGTTTGAGGCAAGAGGATAACTTGAGCCCAAGTGTTTGAGGTTGCTGTGAGCTATGACATCATAGCACTTTACACAAGGAGATAGAGTGAGATTTTATCTCAAAAAAAAAGAAAAGGGGGCGGCACCTGTGGCTCAAAGGGGTAGGGTACCGGCCCCATATGCCAGAGGTGGCAGGTTCAAACCCAGCCCCAGCCAAAAACTGCAAAAAAAAGAAAAAGAAAAAATTTCCGTTCTGGGCTTTAGGCGGGGGTCAGTGCCAATACCCCCAAAAGAGTAAGCTCTCAATCCCTTGAGCGATCAAGAAACCCTGTAGAGAAAAAACCAAAATAGCAGTTAATCCAAATAGTGCTCTAGGCTCAGGGCCTGTGGCCCAAGTGGCTAAGACGCCAGCCACATACACCTAAGGTGGCGGGTTCGAATCCAGCCCGGGCCCGCCAAACAACAACGGCTGCAACCAAAAAAATAGCCAGGTGGGTGGCGGGTGCCTGTGGTCCCAGCTACTTGGGAGGCGGAGGCAGGAGACTCGCTTGAGCCCAGGAGTTGGAGGTTGCTATGAGCTATGATGCCACGGCACTCTACCCAGGGTGATAGCTTGAGGCTCTGTCTCAAAAAAAAAATAGTGCTCTATGTATGAACTTTGGGAGTCATTTCTTTTCCTTCCTCATGTTTCTATGTGTGCACATGTCCATGTGAGAGTGTGTTTTCTGGCATAGTGTCTCTGGACTTAATAGTGGGAGAAAAATCATTCATAGAACCAAACCCCAAATTGGCAGAGAGATCCTACTGCCTCTCAATCTCCCTCTTTATACTGGTCCGATCCCGCAGTGATGCCAGCCCAGGATCCAGGCCCCCAACTCTGATACTAGGAGATTTGGTAGCAGGGACTCAGGCTCAAGTGAAGGCTTTACCACACACACAGTTGGTGTCCCTATGTCTAAATGAGGACAGTAACTCCTGCCCTCCTCACAGTGTTATTTACAAGAATTTAAAAAATAGAAAAAACACTTTACAACCATACCAAGCCATTTATCACCTATACTATACCAGTGTTTCCCAATGATATTCCACAGAATATGGTCAAGGTAAGGTTGAAAAACATGGCATTTATACTCTAACCTTGGCTTGCACATTGCACACAGGTTAGCATGTAAAGGCTCTAAGAAGTTCTGTTTTTTTGTTTTTTTAAAAAGAGTCTGTTTAACATCATTGACTCCATCATTGCCCATTTCTTAACTCCCTAAACCCTTTCTTCCTGGGATACCAATTAACTAACTGCTCACTCTCTTTGAGATCTCTACAGAACAACTTAGGAAATATATCCCTGTAAGGATACAAAGAGACCCAGTTCCTGTCTTGATCCTAGCATGATTCTCCATGGTGCTGACCTCACTCAGTCCCGCACCTCACCCAGGAACCAATACCTTCTGACTAGGTTAGTTCTCATTTCATCCCCATTACACAGGGGATGTCGGGAAACCTGCAATTGATCTACTCTGCCCTGGAAGAATGTGCCCTGTCCACTGCCCCTTACTGCCATGCTCAGACCTACCTCAAAGCCTCAAACCACATTGCCCCCTTAGTATCCTGTCTGTCCTTCCTCCTCCTTTGGCAAACACACCAGTCAGGGACCAGGGTAAGTTCTGCTGCTTCCCTGAAGCCTTATCTCCTTCCTCTGAGCTCCAATCAAACACACGAATGCCCTCTGAGCACTTCCCTGCCTTGGGAGCTCTTCAAGGGCAGGGATTTTGACATCTTTGAGAGGTTAACAGTGCAAATGATTAAAAGGATGTACTCAGAAATCTGGGTTCAAATCCTGGTTCCACAACTTACTGGCCAGATGATCAAGTTACTTATCTGCCTCAGTTTCCTTATCTGTAAAGTGGGGTAAACAAGAGTCTCAGATTCATGGAGTTGATTACTACTATTATTATTATCATTCTGTCTTCCCTACAGAGCCTTTAACAGACTGGGTAGTCTTTAAAAACTTTTTATATCTGTATTTATTCACTCCTTACTGCCTTCCACAAAAGTTCCTATGTGGAGCTGCACACAGAGGCGGGTCAAGGACGACTCTCCAGGCCGAGCTGAAGGCACTAGCAACAGGATCTGAGGTTAGCGACTGGGGCGGGGTGTTCCCTGCTGCCACATCAGGGTGCTTTCCCGCCCCAGCACAAGAGCCCAGCCCAGCCAAACCAGCCCTACTGCTAACACCGCCGAGTGCCAGGGCTGTATGGGTCCTGAGTCCGCCACAGATGAGGAAACTGAGGTTTGCCAGGCCTCTTCCCCATTTCTCCACCACTCCACGCTGGTACTTGTCAAATTCCCACCCCCGCCTGCTGCAGACCGGGCAGCATTTTCAACTTTACTTAGAAGAAAAGTGAGGGGACTGGGAGAGGGGGAGGAGATAGACACAGCCTTCACCTGATGCAGTTTAGGGATCTCCCCGCCGACCCGGGTGGAGCTGATGTGGGGGCGGGGAGCAAGATCCAGCCCACACACTGTTCTGAAGCGTGCAGATACCACAATTTCACAGTACACAGAGTCACCTCCATAATCCTAAAAGGTACAGTGCAAAAGCGGTTTATGTCTCTTCCCCCTAAGCACACAACCTGCACGTGACTTTAACCTGGGGCAGAAGGGCCTCCCTAACCACCCCAGCGGCTCCTAAGATCAGCACTGAGGGAGCGTAGGCGGCCGTCTCCAGCCGAGGACTGTCGGGGAGCGCTTCCTGGAGGAGGCGGTGCGTTTCGCGCGCTCGCCGCGGACGGGCCAACCCCTTCTTGTCACTCACCGGTGTCCAGAGAGGTGTACGCGGTGTTCGGGCTGCCTCGCCGGCCGCCCCCGCCGCCAGGCATGCTCAGCGTCTGCAGCTGCCGGACCAGCTCAGGCATGCGGTCCCAGTGGCCCTCGGCGCGGCAGCGCTCCAGCTCGCTCTCCACCTTCAGGTGGGAGCTGTGCGCGCCCTTCGCAGCCATCTTCGCGCGGGCGCTGTCATGGAAGGTGCGACTGAGAAGTGGAGACCCGGCCGGGGGCGGCGTCCCGGCTGGGGCGCATACGCGGGCGGGGTCGACGGGGGCGGCGACGGCAGCCGGGGCCCGGGTGGCAGCGGGGGCCCGGGCGCAGGCGGGCGAGCAGGGGCAGCAGCACCCAGTGCACCGCCCGCCACCTCTGGGCTGCGGCTCCGGCTGCTGGGTCCCGATGCGTTCAGGAGCAGCCTCCGCCTCTGCCGCAGCAGCTCTTGGCGCTGCAGCCGCCGCCTCTGCTGCAGCAGCTGCCACAGCCCCCGCCCCGGGCCGGGGCGCCGCCAGCTGCGGACCCGCCCCTGGCTGAAACTCCACCCTCGCAGGGGCGTGGCACGGCCCCAGCGAGCCGGACGCGCGGGCCGCCAGCGCGGCCACAGCAGCCAGGCGCGCGACGGGCGTTCGCGGCCGGCTCGGCGCCCGCCCCCCGCCACCGACGCAGTGTGGGAGCTCACTTTAATGCTGCGCGGAGCCCCGGCGCCAGGGGGCGCCTCGCTCCCCGCCCCCTCCCCATCCCATCGGGGCTCTTGGCCTGGGGGACCCCCGCCCGATGACCCGGCTTTGTGTGGTGGCCCCGTCACCACTGCTGTCCTCCTCACGTCACAAATCCGAGGAGAGGCCGGCCGGTCGGCCCCAACTCCCAGAGCCAGTCTCCCCTGGAGCTGGTCCGCCGCGGCGCCCACCTGACCCTTCTGGGACACGCGAGCCTGGAGTGCGTCCCCCCCCCCCCCCGTCCCCCCGGGTGCTTGGGAGGAAACAGGCCAGTTCCCAGCCCCTTGATCCTCTGGACGCCCGCACTCTGACAGTGTTTGGATATTCTTTTTTAACAGCGGAGTTCCCCTTTCCAACCTGACTCCCTCGCTAGCCGGCTGGCCTGTCCTCTGCAGAACCTCTGCTGCCCTTAATTTCTTAAAGGCTTTAAGCTGTTTTTCCAACTTGTATTTGTTTATTTCTTCATTCTGATGTCCAAAGACTGATCAAAGCTGTTCGTAGTGCCCAGCAGGGGTTAGCCCAGCGTTGTGAGGTACCTAGAAGTTCAAAGGAATATAGGGCAGAGGCCAGAGGAAGGCTGGTTCTGGTGGCCATGCCTCCGGTACCACCGGAGGTCTTTACTGCCTGACTCGAGGCCTTGGGAGTGAGTTTTAGACTCCCTGTGTCGTGTTTCTGGACTACTGTGGGAAGGCACCTATGTCAAGCAGAGCCCAAGGTTCAGATGCTTAGACCCATGGAGACCTTTGTTTCTGGAGCCGCAGGCTGGAGGCAAGTCTTCCCGTCTCTGCCTCACCCCCAGCTGCCCCCTGGATAGCCTCCTTATCAGGTTCCAATTGCAGCTCCATTCCTTGCTTGGGGGGCAGGATTTCCTGACCATGGGTGCTGCTCTGAGCACCTGGGGTCTGTTCTAAACCCCCTGAAGCCAGGAGGTAGGTGAAGGAAAACTGGGACAGCTCTGGTTGTTGAGATTTAGAAACAATTTACTCAAGCAACCATAAACCCCTGGCCTACTCCTGTCAACTCCTCAAGCTGGCTTTGTATTACTCTTTGGCTGCCCTTGATGGTCACCAGAACCGGATTTCACTCGGAGGGAGAGATTGGATTAGGGTGGCCAGAGAACACACTGTGATTTGCCCGGGGCCTGGCATTCCTGGGAGTCAGCCTTGGGCCAAGGAGTGAATAGCAGGGTTGATGATGGAGGTGACCTTGGCAAACCTTCCCTCCTCTCTCTTTTCTTCCCAGTCCTTTGCCAACTCCACCCCCAAGTTGCAGAACACTAGGACACTAAGTGAAGAGGAAATCACTGCTTGTTTCTTTGCCGGGGTCACCAGTGTATTTGTGGGCATAAGGGGTGTGGGGAGGAACATAGTCTTCTTGGGTCACATTTGTAACAAGTGTTTCTCAACACTATGAAATACTTCTGATTGCAGTAGCCAGAAAGACCCAGGAATCCTTATAATTATCTCTTAGTTCTTTCCCAGGAACCTTTGGCATAGCAGGTTGTCTGGAGTAAGGGACTTAACTCCACGGAATACATCTTGTCTTAGATTATGCACTTTCCTTTCACAAATTAACTTCTCTCTGGGACTCTTATGCCTTCTCTGAGCCAAAACAGGAAGCAGATGAATTAGCTCATCTCATCTATGGAATTCAGAAAAGGTTATCCACATATTGGTTAAGAATAGACTCACAGGGCAATTTAAGGCCTTTAAGGCCCTGGTTGTGCACCCGTGAAAAGTAGAAGGGACTCTCGGTAAACTCAGTGGCATAGCAGTCCAGGTACTATACAATAGAGTACTAGGTTTTTTTGATATAAAGAGATGCCAAAGAAAGCACAGCACAGATCTAGAATTGTAAAACACATAATCTCCTGACCTCTCGAAGATAAAATAGTATTTCAGTTTTGTACCCTAGGGAAACTGACAATGGTAATTTTATTGTTATTATTGTTACTGATATTGTTATACTTGGAGCATTCAGAAGTTGGTTTTATTTATGGCCTGGGGTCCTAAACAAATGTATTCCTGCCCACTGGAATTTTTGACCGGAAGGGTAGGAGTGTTACAAGGACTGAGACCAGATGTGAAGACAACTTCTCTTTAAAGCTTTGGATTTTTAGTTTTACTTCTTCTTTAGTACCTTGTTTTAGATGCATTGTGTAAGTTTAAGTAAAGGTTTAGGTGGGTCAGTCTGAACCTTAATGATTTTAGCTCCAGTAGACTATTAGTAGAATTTTTTTGACCACAAGAGGGCTTCAACCTAATGCTTGCTTTACATACAAAGGTATTGATAAATCAATATCCTAAGTTTCTTAGTTCTAGGGTGTTTCAAAATGTTCAGTGGAGCTTTGGAGATATGGCTGTGGGGCTATTTCCCATTCTAGTTTTACTTGCATATTAAATGCCCTATTTCTGGTTTAAGGTAATACACAAGAAAAGAGCCAGATCACATCCAATTTGGGATCTACTCTTGAATGCCATCTCTAGATAATTAAAGGGCTTAGCCCTGAAGTCTCCATCAGACTTCTCCTCTCTTGATAAAGAACTAAATCAGAGCACATTTTGCTTTCACAGGAAAGACTCGGATAGCCTCCAAAAGACCTTGACCAACATCAACAGCTTTCCGGAACCCCTATGGTTTCCTGTGTAATTCATGGCCCTTTAAGTTACTCCTGGGAATCTTCCCATTCTGCCTTTTTCATTGAGTGTTTCAGATCTGAGGCTTCTACTAGCATTATAAACTACTTGTTATGTCTCTCACTGCTCCAGATTATATGTCCCTAAAACAATTCTAAATTCCTCTGCAATATTCTATCTTGTCCAGGCCTTGAAGTCTTTGACAATGGTTTTTAGCTGGAAATGAAACCAGGGTTAAATCTACCAAAGATATTTTTAATTTAGAAAGAAATTGCCATTAAAGTAAGCTTTGGGGCACCTGGCCAACCAGGAGGAAAGGGGAATGGGCCAGTGGGAGAGAGAAGGGCCGAGGAAGATGGAGGAGCATGGGATAGGGGAAGAGGAATAAGTTTGAGCTGTGATATTGGGGATTGGGGAGGGGACCTAAAAGATAGTTTTAAGTTGTTCACCTTTTCATTTTGTTTTGGCCAAGGAATCTGCTAAGGAAATAAATTTGGGGATCTGCTTTCTTTTGGATGCTTTCTCATGCTAATAAAAAATAAAGACCATTAGATGTTTGGAATTGTGTTCCCTTTTCATCCTAAAGCATTTCTTAAGTGAATATTTTGCCCATATTAGAAGTTCCTCGTAGTGGCCACTGTAACTCTAAATGACCCATGCTGAAATGATGCCATGTAGAAAGATAAGCAAACATATTTGGGTTACAACATAAATTACATATAATAAACAGAAGTCTGGCCCAATGAGGTGACAGACTTGAGGCTCATATTGAGACAAACACGTCTGAGTCTACAAGTGGTGAGTCAAGAGCTGCTTGTGCATGCTGTAGCTCAGAGCTCCCGGCCTCATACTAGACCTTTTCTAGAGCCCTGATGAATTTATAGTTCCCAGCATATGGAGGGTTTGGAGAGATCTCTCCAGAGCCAAACTCTCACAGACAAAATAAGACAAGTCTGAGGAAAATTCTCATGAAGTTTTGATCAGGGACAAAATGTCTCTGGGCCAGCTTAGGGACAGAATTACCAAGACCTACACTTGTCTTCTCCACTAAATAGATGCACAGCAAAAAATGACAAAGATGGATGTACACAAGTAGTACTGTTAGTAATAAGACAGAGATCCACCAGGGAGAATATATTTTAAAATATGGTCAAGGATTTCTAGAAGGGGTTACCTAATTGCTAGGAGACAAAATAGACTTGGTATTGGGGGCAATAAAATAAAAAGAAAAATTTTAAAAAGTTAATTGGAGCTTGGGCCCAATGTAAGTCTTAACATCTTTCTGGTTTCAATCTGAAAGACCCCCCCAGAAGCTCAAGGCCTCTGAGGACCACATCACCTGGAGTCAGGGGCTTTGGGCTGCAATGGCCAGATCTCAGCTGAATCACAGTGGGCCTCAATGATTGAATGTACCCTGAAAATACTACCAAGCTGACACACAAGGCAAAGCTGAGTGTGTTCTCATCAGAGGAAGGGAAGGGTCATAGCAATATCTAGAATGGGAAGGAATATTTATGAAGGGTTGGGGCCTATTTTCTTTTTCTTTTCTTTTTTGAGACAGAGTCTCAAGTTGTCACCCTGGGTAGAATGCTGTGGAGTCACAGCTCACAGCAACCTTCAACTCTTGGGCTTAAGCAATTTTCTTGCATCAGCCTTCCAAGTAGCTGGGATTACAGGCGCCTGCCACAAAGCCTGCTTATTTTTGTGGTTGTTGTTGCAGTTGTCACTGTTGTTCTAGGTGGCCTGGCCGGGTTCAAATCTGCCTGCTTGGGTATATGTGGCCGGCACCCTACCCACTGAGCTATGGGCACCACCTGCCTATTTTAAGGCAGCTCTTCCAATGAGGGGGCTTCGATTAGGATTGGGCAAGAATCATGATACAATAATTTTTGTTCGTTGGACAGGGAAAAGTGAGGGTTTTGAGGCCAATGTCTCAGAGTAAACAGCAGTTTGAAGCTGTTGAAAAGTTGCAGAGTTCATTTAAATGGTTTCTTTTTAAAACGTCTGCAAAAAACAATAAAGTTATTTACAATTTTTATCACCCTGGGCAAGAATTTCCTGCAATAGTAAAGCCATGTCGATGTCAGCAGTAAGCTGGTTGGGTGTATGTTTTCTGCTCTTCCTGTGTACTGACTCAAAATTTATTATGTGGATCAAGATATCCCCTTTGCCTCAAGGAACTCATTTTTTTAAAAAAAAATTTTTTACTTCAAATTATTGTGGGTACATACTAGTTGTATATATTTATGGTGTACTTGTGATATTTTGATACAGGCACACAATGTGTATAATCCAATCAGGGCAACTGGGATATCCATCATATCAAGCATGTATCATCTCTTTGTGTTAGGAACAGTCCAATTCCACTCTTTTAGTTACTTTAAAGTATATCATAACTTATTGTTGACTACAGATGCTGTGTGGTGTTATCAGCATTCTTATACTAGTTATCACTGACTGTGAGTAGTTAGGCTGGGAGCAGGACCAAGTGCTCCCAGCCAACCAGAAGTGGGGCACCAGCCCAATGGGGTGTCCTCCCCTCCCCTATGTGACCTCTTCTTTCATACTTGCCATTTAGGATCTCCTAAATCCTGTGTTCCTAGCACATGGTCAATTTCTGACCAGAGCTCTGTTTTTTATGATGCCCTACCTTGCTGTCACCCTAAAAATCCTAAATTTGAATGTGGATTAAACCTTGGCTTCAAGGCCAACAGTCATTTCATCCCCTCAGATCATCGGTTTACGTAATGTAGAGCAGTGACAATCTGCCTTTCCAATAGTCATGTGTATTACCTATGATCCTTACACTTGGAAATCAATTTGTACGTATTACCTTTATGATTAGCTCATAACATTTCTTGCCTGTGGTATCTCACATCATAATTATTAGCACCAAATCAGCCCTCCCAGAATGTTTGCATTAAAACTCTACCAGCAGCTGGCTATATAGTCACTTTTTTCCTTTGGCAATTGCCAGAAAAAAACTACATATAATCATTAAGGCAAGGAACAAAGTCCTGCACAGGTAAGCTTCAAAATCATAAATTCTTGTGCTTGTGCACAGTAAACGTTCAGTCATTATTTGTTACATGAATTTTAGAATCTCAGAAAGTCTCAGATTTTCCCACATCTGGGAGATCAGAGCTCTGGACGTTATCCGTTTCTAAAGCTTTTGTGCATAAATGTTCTTGATGTACTATACAATGATACTTCATCAAACGTGAGTTTGGGGCAGGAATTGCATCATCTTTTATTAATCTTACAAGTCCCTTTCTCTTACCTCCCATCGCTGGGGCACCATCAGTAATGATACCAGATACACTGACAATGGACAAAGAAAATCACCCGAACACATTCTTCACTGCTTTGTATCAATATCTTTTTTTTTTTTTTTGAGACGGAGCCTCAAGCTGTCCCCCTGGGTAGAGTGCCATGGCATCACAGCTCACAGCAACCTCCAACTCCTGGGCTCAAGCGAGTCTCCTGCCTCTGCCTCCCAAGTAGCTGGGACCACAGGCACC
>CAUYQV010154678.1:0-23452 GCA_963574575.1 Galagoides demidoff | reverse complement strand
TTTAACTCCAGTGGGTGACCCTGCAGACCCAGTGTTCATGCCAGGCCCCAGGCGCTGGCCTCTCACTTCTCCCGGACCGCCCTGCCATCCAGAGTAAGGTGACCAGATTTTAACATTGGTAAAGCGGGACACCATTGCGGGGGGCGGGGGGGCCTGGGGGCAGGGCCTGACAACAATGCAAACTTTGACAAGCAGTTCTCGATAATCAGTTCTCAACATTTGTTATCATTAAAGTTTAACATTATAAAATTAACAAAAATAATATAAAACACATACCCTGGCGAAATAGCCACATGGCAGCCGAAAACCGTATATTCCCTTCCTGTTCTCCCGTGTACCCTAGCTTGTCCTGCATTCTTTCCAAAAATCGAGGCTTTTTAAAATGATGCAGGATGCAGGACAAATTGTTAAAAATTGGGACTGTCCCGCCAAAAGCAGGACGTCTGGTCACCTTAGTAAACCTGCAAGAGGACATGCTGCATTCAAGGACCCAGAAGCAGCTTACTGTGGTGGAAATAGAGACAGAATGTAAGGGCAATTGCAGCAGCACTAAGAAATGAAGCTGGAGATGCCAAGAGACCAGACTAGGAAGGGGCCTTGTGAAACAATACATTTGAGCCTCTTCCTGAGGGTAAGGGAAAGGCACTGAATGGTTTTAAGCAACTGAAATAAATGGCTACTATTTTACTTTCCAGAAGTGCAGATACCATAATTCTTTTATTATTACCAGGGCATTTTGTATAGTTGAATATCCATATTGAAATTTAAAACCATGCTGTTCTCTATGCAGATTTTTAAAAATTACTCCTTTACGCCGCTCTATAATAAGTCTCCTCAAATGTTACAGCCCAGTTACTGAGACCTATATTGTGATTTAAGCCTTTTTTGATATCTTACGAATTTTCCTGTGAAACACTTACTGCTCCACTTTGGTCTCAGGGTGGACAAACCAAGCAGTCTGTGTGAGGAGTATCCAGCTTCCTCGTGCCTCTCTCACTCCTGGCCTTCTCTTCCATCAGCCCCTTCTCACTAAGGTCTAATCTTTCTATCAAGTTCTTTTTTGAATCCTTCCTACTTCTCTTCTATTCATGCCACCTTCTTGTAAATGCTCATGGATTCTCAACAAGTTCCTCCCTCCCAATAGAAACTAAAACAAGAAACCTGTTCATTATTAGTGGTTTCTTTCTTGTCTTTCTTGGATTAAAAGAGAGTTGGATTAACATGCTTCTAAAATAGCTCAAGAAGTTGTAAGCAGAAAAATGCTCCCATTTTCTGACCCTTCACCTTTGTCTGATTGAGTACTGGTGATGTCTCCCATATCATGCATGCTGTACACTCTCAAGCCCCACACAGCCCCACTGAATTAGAACCTTGGCTTTAGCAAGGTCTCTGGGTGATGTGGATGAGAATTAAAATCTGAGAAGCCCTGCCCAGTGTCATCTGTTGTGGGGCAACAGCAGCAGGTCAGGCTATTTCACCTAGAAATTGTATTGGGTTTCCTTCTTTTCAATACTCTGGGATAGCCCTCACGCCTTTGTAATAAGTTTGATCATGATGATTTTGTAAGTTACTTACATTCTTCCAATAACATTCCTTTTCTCTTAAGATCGAGTTAGTGTCTGTTACTTGCAATTAAAAAAGCCCTAACTGATGCACAGATTATTTTCATTTTCTTTTCATTGCCTCTCCAGCGTTTGTTAGTTTTCTACTATGTGCGTATTCTACTTTTACAATCAGCGAAACAAATAAGTTATTTTAAAAAATATGCCTGCTTGAAACTAGGGAGTTGTGAGTCTAAATGGCAATGCTTTGAACCTTTATACTTACAGAAAATCAAAACTATATTGTGTTTCAGTGTTGTGCCCTCTGCCTGCACTGTGATAAATCAGAAGCAGCTGTGTGACATTTACTATTGTTTTTGAAGGGATGTTTTTGAGGATATTGTTCATGACTCTCATCGTATCTCCCTTCTGAGGACCCACTGGAAAATTTCTCTTGCGCCTAAGGACTGAGAAAAGCTAAACATCTCCTGAGAGCTAATGTTTTATATCCAAATAAAATAGTGAATCCCATAAATCAATTGCGTCTCCAAAATTTCTTACCATTAGAATCCCCTGGATTGCTTGGTTAACTGGATTTATGATGCACTAAATCAGAATAACCAAAAGAGAAAACTGGTGATTGTCATGAGAAACTAATTGGTTTTTTCTTTGTTTTCAGTGGGTTAGGAATCTAGCTGCACTTTGGTTTCACCTAGGAACGTTTTAGAACCTACAGTGCCCTGGCTTCAGCCCACTTCATTGACTGCAGAATCACTGAAAGTGGAGTTAAAAAGAAATAAACAAAAAGCACCTAGTAATTACAGCATGCAGTCAAACTTGAAAAATGCTGCTATGGATGAATTTGCTGCCCACCCAACTTTCTTGGCTAAATAATAACCATTCTAAAATTAAGTATATACCACAGTTTTATTTTACTATTCTGCAAATTTTTCCATTTTTTCCTGATTTTTTAAAAAATGCATCTCGTTTCTATTTCATCCTAGCAGTTAGAGAAATGAATGAAGGAAGGAATGAACTGAGCAGGCAAAACCAATGATCACATATTCTGTTACACACACTGTAACATCAGGGGATGAAAGCAACATTTCCCCAAGAAATCTCTCTCCCTGACAACTCTCTAATCATCCGGTATTAATTGCAGAGGATTGAGGCAATCTGACAAGACACAGAGGCACAGCCTAAACAAATATGTTCTTGTCATGTAATTTGGGGGTTCAGGGAAGGGTCTTGGAGCTGTGGAATGTGAGAAGGAAAAGCAAGGGTAGATTTAGGGGATGGAGAATATCCTTTAGCTGAAATAACCAGCTGCTCCTCCCTGTGGGGAGAATCCACACTCCATGCGGCCACCTGACTTCCGAGGTCCTTCATGGTGCACATCATCACTCGGGACACATGTTCGTTCAGGCCAGAGGCACATTCAGGAGTCTTGAAGAACCTTTATGCCCATTCCCCACCTACAAAAGTTCGTGGACACTCTCATGTAGGCTCATTACCAACCCTTAATATGCCAGAACCCATAATAATGGCCCTCACAGGGCATAGTTAACCCCTTGCCAGCATTTTTGTCAACAAGCCCCTACCCTTCACCAATTAAAGATGCTTTCAAGATTCCTGCTACCTGGGAGCAGCATCTCTGAACATATCTCTGTGTCATGACCTGATTCTAAAAGTAATAGAGTCTTCTACCTCTGTTTCTACCTATCTGCTGCTTTTCTTTCAAACCAATAGCCATATGGAATGAATCAATAATAATAATAATAATAATAGTCAATATTTACAGCAGGTTCTCAACTTCTGATGGTTTGACTTAGAATTTTTTTGACTTTACAAAGGTGCAGTGCTTTCAAACCAATAGTCATATGGAATGAATCAATAATAATAATAATAATAATAATAGTCAATATTTACAGCTGGTTCTCAACTTCTGATGGTTTGACTTAGAATTTTTTTGACTTTACAAAGGTGCAGTGTGAAAGTGTTACACCAGGGGTCCTCAGATTTTTTAAACAGGGGTCCAGTTCACTGTCCCTCAGACCATTGGGAGGGCCAGACTGCCGGCCCCGGCATAGGTCAGCTGCTAAGCAGGACAGGCAGCAGCAGCAAAAACACCCGGTGGGCCGGATAAATGTCCTAGGCGGGCTGCATGTGGCCCATGGGCAGTAGTTGGAAGATGCATGTGGAATCTGTGCTTCAAATTTTCAATTTGATCTCTCCCCAGACTAGCGATATGTCATACCTTACTCTCTTGCAATACTGGGCAGTATCAGGGAGCCACAGCTCCCAGTCAGCCACACTGACACATGATGATGAGTTTATTGGACTGTAACCCCAACAAAAGTGGAGGAGCATCTATTCTGAGTCCTTGTCTTGTTGCAAGCAAGCATGTTCATGTGGTAACTCATTTGATCTCCACGAACCTCTAGGGGTAAGTGCTATGATATTATATCTACTGTTCAAATCAGACACAGAAATGCTAAGTAAATGGCCCAAGGTTGCACCATAGCGGTGAAATTGTGAGGAGTGGAGCCCCAGAGTCCGCATGCCTAATCACTTTCCTGTAATCATGTCATCGCTGCACATCACACAGGCAACAGCATGGTTTATCTAGCTTGCCACCTGGGGATTTGCTTATTGCTTACTATACTTCTTTTGCTGGAATTCATCCTTGTGTTGTAACTACGGCTTTTACTCATATCCCTTGCCAAACCACCTCATACCACCCTAGCAGAAGGCCAGCAAGATCCTGAGAGAGCCACTGGCTATTCAAGGAGTTCTTAAAAACTCCCTTCGGCATGCCAAAGAGCAGTATAAAGCGTACAACGACAGGCACCAGGTCTCAGGAGAGAAAATCTGACAGTGAGATACCATCTGTTTCTACTCCTATCTACACGGACCATCTGCTCTTGCTCAAAATACTGCACAACTGCTACTTAGGGTCATTTAAGGTCAGAGAAATCATCAACCCTTCAACTGTGTCTATCCATGTGCCCACCTTGTCTACTGCTGGTGCCCGCCATGCCTGGCTCGCCAGAGCCCCACACTTCACTGCCCAGGCCTGCGTCCGGTCCTGACGGTAAGGTGGAGAATCAGAATATGTGGAAGGGGAATACTGCATTCCCCTTAGTGTGAAGGCTGACTTCAAAAGTGGGTAAAATTAGAAGTATAGCTGAGAATTATTCAAGGAAACCTTCCCTCACAATATTAGCATCGGGTAAAAAACTTGAGATCCCTGTTTATGGGAAGAAGCACTAAAGGGAACAGGATGAAATTATGTTTATTTTACTCCTGGCCGTATAAACCTGGCCCCCACCTATCATACTTTCCCTGGCTCACAAAAGCAATTCCCCAGGAGCTCCCTTGTCCCACACAGCTCTTCCCCACTGATTTGTTCCTACCCTCTTCTCATTCATGGCCTTTCTCCTGTGTGTGGATCAGCATTCCAACACCAGGCACTGCCTCTGGCCCTGCCAGGATGTTGAGCCATCTCAGCTGGACCCTTCAGAAGCACATGCTGAGACAGAGGCTCATGCTGAGAACTGTGAGAGGAAGGGGAGGAAACGGGATTGGGCTGCAAGGCAAACTAAACTGCGTATAGACCCAACAAAATCTCTGCCAACTGCATGCTCTGGAGGGCGTGTTGCCCGTCAGAGTTGCTCTTTGTTGGGCCAAAATGACTGGCAGTAGCTTCTGCCTGGCTCAGTCTGCAGATGCGGGCAGCCCAGGGAAGGGTGTGACCTGAGTGAGGCAGCTCTCTTTGTGGAGACAGCTGCTAATGGGCTGCCAACTGGAGGGACTGTGCCTGACTGCCCTCTCACATCTGGGCAGCAAGTGCTTCCTAGAAAGGGTTCGGGTCACATATCCCTGAGTCTACCACAGTTGCCTTTTCTCATGTTTCCCCACAGGGTGAACCATGAGGTCTTGGGTGTGGGATCCTTACTCAACTTGATCTTCCAGCTCTGTCTCACACTGTGTTCAGTGATGACTCCATGCTCTGGGTCCCAGCTCAGGGAATCCCATGTCTGGGTGGTGTAAGGGTGGAGCAGTGGAGGCTTTAAATCTGAAGAGGACGAACTCTTCCATGATGAGTCCTGTTCTCTGTTCAGAGATTCCTCTTTCTGAGCTATTAGAAGGGGCTCCTGGGACTGGTCATGGTTTCCTGTGCTTCCTCATTTCTCTCATCTTCACTTAGGCTTTCTTCCTACCCACTTCCTTGAAGAACTCTGGGCTTCTCCCCTTTTTGAAGCTTTCCTTTCGTTCTACCATCTTAAATGGACCTCTTTTTTTAGTTCTGGGATTATGCTTTTTTCAAAACTGGTTCAATGCATCTCAAACTTTTCCACCAAAGAATTCCTGACTTCAGAGAAGGAGAATATGTACTCCTGGGGGTCCCAAAAGGATAGCTCAGAGCTGCTTTCTCTAGGCATAGAATTTCTTTGAAGTCTCTATATTTTATCTTAAAAATTCACATGAATTTTGTATTCTACTCTATAAACTATATGTGTTAGTTTTCATATTAAAATACTGCTTTAAATTACTAGTGAATAAATTTGTTCAAGAAGATATACCAATTTATGCATGGTTTCATGTACCTTATGAAGTAACCTTGCATATATCAGCTTTAAATTTATAGAACTTGGAGGTTATACTTCTGAAACTGGGATGTAAATATGGCATAAGATCTTAGAATATGTTTTTAACATCAGTGTATACACAATGAATTATGTTTTGCAATATTCTTTCTATTTTAATGTGTATTCAAAGTAAAATTGTATATAAAAAAGATCAACATATTTCTTCTAAGGGAAGAGAGAGAATTTCCCATCTAATCAGAAATTAGATGCTCAGTTTAACTAGGTATCAGTAAATAATCTCTACAAGTTATACTTCATAAAGTGGAAACATTATTTAAGCACAATTTATTAAAGACATTTATATGAGGGTTAGAGTTTTTTGATGGCCTTGCTTAAGAATATAATTTATAAGTCTAAAATATCACGCTTTCCTACTTAAGAGAAAAAAATAAAAGGTATATCATTTAGGACAATTTATATTGTATTTTTTTCAACAAATTGTTTTTCTAACTTAATTTAGTTTAATATTATTTCAAACTATTAAGGTAGTAACAATACTTTAGGTTATATGGATTTACTTTTTTAATGCCTGATCTCCAGCTATAGGTTTGCCCATCACCAAAATAGTGTTCTTTTATACCCATTAGGTAGGTGTTTGCTCCGACCTCCCCCCGCCCCACCAGATGATTTCTACCTAGGGGAAAAGAAGACTTTCCATCAAAAAGATACATGCACTTGAATGCTTATTGCAGCACAATTTACAATTGCAAACATAGAATCAATCCATGTGTCCATCAATTAATGAATGGATTAATAAAATGTGGTATGTGTATACCATGCAGTGCTAACTAGCCATAAGAAAAGATGAATTGATACCTTTTGGGACAATCTGAATGGAGCTAGAGACCAATCTCCTAAGTGAAGTATTTTAAGAATGGAAAAACGAACACCACATACACTCACTATTACATCGGAACTGACTGACGGGGACAAACTGACTTTTGTGAGAATCAAACAGAACTCATTCATTCATCCATTCAACAGCTGTTGAGCTCTGTGGAGGATCTACTGTGTATGAGGGGTTTTGTGCTAGGTGGCTGGGAAAGAATGGAGAACAAAGACCAACGGGGTCCTCTCAGACAGTATCTTTTGCAGAGGCAGGGCTGAGGAGGGGATATACCTGAGAATTAAAGTAGTAATCTTTGGCAAGAATCTAGAGTGCGGGTATTCTGAATGAAAGGCAGAGACATGTGCTTTGATTATTATGCAGGAACAGAGAAGACATAAAGCCCTCTTACAAACGCTGAAAACCTTTAACTGAAAAATATGCTTCAGTGGATCTCCCTTCCAGCTCTATAGGTGATTTCTGGACATATCTTAAGCCAAACATTTTCTAAAAACTATTCTGCATATTTCAATTAAGTAAAATACTTAGCGTCCATTAATCATGCAACTATTCTGGAGGATACACGGTACAAAAAAATCATATAATTTTTCATACAGACACACCTCCATGAAAAGATCACCCCTAAGAAGTGATGCGATGGTGCCCCATTTTTAATGCCTGCATAAACTCTACTATTATATATGATTTATTTCATTTATCTAATTATTTATTGAGCAAATGTTTTCCTGAGGAAAGTGTTCTATGCTATGTCTTTTCCTAGGTCCTACATAGATAGCAGCAGAAGAAAAAATACTGTCTCTGCCTTCTCAAAAGCTTATTTACAGAAAATAAACAAGTAATTAAAAAATGCAAAAGTCCATGAAAAGTGTATTTTGATAGTGAACAACTGGATGGGTTCTTTTAGGTATGATGTTTGGGGAAGGCCTCTTCAAAATGCAGATATGTTATCTCAGATCTCAGACAGAAAAAGGAGCTAGCCTTGTGAAGAACTAGGGCAAAAGCATTTCAGGCACAGAAAACAGCATATGCAAATACTCTACTCTATGTGGGAAGCCTTTAAGTGTTGGAGAAAAAGAAAGAAGAGCAGTGTAGCTGAACCACCATGAAGGAGGGAAAGAGTAGCACAGGATTAGGTGGAAATGAAAGTGAGGGCGGGACAAAAGTAAGAAGTTCTGAATTCACTGAAAGTGTCTTAGGATACCATTTCCCTGATGTTAGCGAGAGAAAATACAAAATGGCACATATTTTGGAAATATCAGTATGGTAGCTGTATAGAGGACAGATTTAGGAGGACAAATAAGACACAGAGAGATCCATTAGAAATGTTATTGAACTAGCTCCAGGAGAGGTTTGATTGTGACTTGGATGGGGTTGTGGGGGAGAAAGAGTTTGGGGTGTATTTGAGTGTAAGTGAAGAAACTTTCACTCAAAGTGAATAAAGGAGAGAAACAATATATTCTTACAATTGTAAGAAACAATTCTTACAATGTATTTTATCTGGACATTCTTTTCCATGGTACCAAATACTATGATGAGAAAGACCAGGGGAAATTTTGGTGAGGAGACCTCGTCAAATTGTTTTCAATCTGTTATATTGTGTGATGCTTTGGAAATTGTCAAATAGAAATATCAGAAAAGTGTGTACATGAGACTAAAGATGCCGCTGCTTGAGGCTTCAATTTGGGAACTCAGAAGCATAAAGCTGGTATCTAAAGGAATACAGAAAGATTAGGTTCTTAAGGAGCATAGACAGAGTAAGGAAGGACCCTAAAAATAGCAATCTTTAATGGTCAGAGAGAGCAGGGGGAAAAAAAACACAGTAAACAAGGTATCCAAGAAGAAACCAAAGGAGGAGTGAAAAATAGAAGTTATAATAAAACAGAGGGTTGGCATATGAGGCAGAAGGGCATGATCAATACCATTCTGTGCCCCTGAGGGAACCAACGAAAGACAGACAGAAACCGTTCCTTGGATTTATTAACTTGGGGTTCATTTGTACCTTGATAAGAGCAAATTCAGCAGACAACATAGGCTGAAGCACGCTGGGGCTGCCTGATAAGTACTTGGGGAAGGAAAGAAGCCCAAGGGAACTAAACCTGGAATGCACAGGAGAGTTCTCTGAACCATGACAGGTGACCTGCGTGTTCAATGTTGGTGGAAGAGTTGTTTAGCAATAGGTGGCAGAGTGGATAGCAAGAGCGAGACTGGATTGGGAGAGAATGTGACTGCACACCAGAGGATTTGGTGTAATAGCAATTATCAACATGCAGTCTAGTAATAACTCTTTTGCTATTTCCTATGGGCAAATTACTTAGCTTCTCCAGTATTCTCATCTATAACACAAAAAACAATAATGAAATCTATCTCAAAGCCTTGTCAAGAGGTCCATATATGCAAAGTGTTTGGGGCAACGTCCAGTCTGTATTAAATATTCAGTAATGAAAGTTATCATTATTAGTACAAGTAGTATGTACAATTAAAAATAAAATAGTCATGATACTGAAACAAAGAGTATGTCATTGTTTGAAATTATAGCCATTGAACAATTTAATCCTAGAAAGTCTACTAGGGAGAGGTTCAAAGATGTATTTCCCCATTTTACTCTCACCTCAGCCTCTGGTAACCTCTATTCTACTGTCCCTATGAATTTGTCCATTCTACAAGGCACAATTTTAAAGTAGAAAAGAAATTATTTTTGGAGATCACTCCTGCTGCCACTTCATGACCCATAAAATCCAAAGTTTTAAAAGTAAATAAAGGTGATGGCTGCACAACAATGTGTAAATGTAAGAACAGTTTGGTATTTATGTATACCGAAGTACATTTAAGCAAAATTCACTTAATTCCACTGAATTTACACTTAAAAATTGTTAAAATGATAAGTTTTTTATAAATTTTTATTGTTTGGGATTCATTGAGGGCAGGAAGAATTAGGTTACACTCTTTGTATTTGTTAGATAAAGTCCCTCTTATAATTATGCCCTGCCCTCAAGAGGTGTGTCATACACCTTGACCCCTCTTACCCCTCCCTCCTCTCCTCTCCTCTCCCCACTTGCTCATTCCCCTATGCCCCTTGTATTAGCTCATCTACTGCCTTTATATTAGAATTGTGTACATTAGATTCTTACAGTCTTGTGATACTTACACAGGATTATGCAGTTCTCCCAACACCATTTATTTGCTTGTTGTTGCCTTAGTTGTACAGAAGCTATTAGGTTTAATTAAGTCCCATTTGTTATTTTTGTTGTTGATGCTTTACTAAGAAGAATGTGTTCCATCTCTATCCAGCTTAATATAAAATATGTAAAGTCTCCATCTTTTTTGTTGCCGGAGAATATTCCATGATATACATATAACACAGCTTGTTAATCCATTTCTAGGTTGGGGGGCATTTAGACTGTTTCCACATTTTGGTGAATATAAATTGAGCTGTGATAAAGTCTAGTGCAAATGTACTTATGATAAGAGGATTTCTTTTCTTCTAGGTAGATGCCTAGTAGTGAGATTCCAGGATCAAATGGGAGATCTAATTTGAGTTCTTTGAGAATTCTTCATATTTCCTTCCAAAAAGGTTATATTAGTTTGCAGTCCCACCAGCAGTATAAAAGTGTTTCCTTCTCTCCACATCCATGCCAGCATCTGCAGCTTTGAGACTTTGTGACGTGGTCCATTCTCACTGGGGTTAGGTAATATCTCAGGATAGTTTTGATTTGCATTTCTCTGATGATTAGAGACAATGAACATTTTTTTGTGTGTGTTTGTTAGCTGTTCATCTGTCTTCTTTAGAGAAGGTTTTATTGATCTCTCTTTCCCGGTGACATACAAGATTGTTGGGTCTTTTTTTGTTGATTAATTTGAATTCTCTGTGATCCTAGTTATCAAGCTTTTGTCCAATTCATAACGTGCAAAGATCTTTTCCCATTCTGAAGATTGTCTGTTTTAGTTGTTGTTTCCTCAGCTGTACAGAAGCTATTCCATTTAATTAAGTCCCATTTGTTATTTTTGTGGTTGTTGCAATTACCATGGAACTCTTCTTCATAAAATCTTTCCGTAGGATGATATCTTCAAGTGTTTTTTCCACAAATTTCTTCAAGGATTTTTATTGTTTCATGCCTTATATTTAAATCTTTATCCATCTTTATCCATCCATCTTGAATCAATTTTTGTAACTGCTGTGAGGTGTGGGTCCAGTTTTAGTCTTTAACGCATTGCTATGCAATTCTCCTAACACCATTTATTGAATAGGGATCTTTCCCCCAAGGTATAGTCTTGTTTGGTTTTTCAAAGATCAGGTGGCTATAGGAGATTAGTTTCATCTTATTGTTTTATATTTGGTTTCAAATATCAATGTCTCTATTTTTGCACCAGTACCATGCTGTTTTGATAACATTGGCCTTGTAGTAGAGTCAAAAGTCTGGCAGGGGAATACCTCCAGCTTTGTTTTTATTACTAAGATTTGCCTTAGATATACAGGGCTTCTTCTGGTTCCATATAAAACAAAGAATTTTTTTTCCAAGTTTTGAAAGTATGATGATGGTATTTTTAATGGAGATTGCATTGAATCTGTAGATTGTTTTAGGTATTATAGACCTTTTCACAATGTTATTTCTTCCCAGCCATGAGCATGGCATGTTCTTCCATTTGTTAATATCTTCTGCTATTTCTTAGGGTTTTATAGTTTTATTTATAGAGGTCCTTCATTGTTTTGTTAGGTATATTCCTAGGTACTTCATTGAAGCCACTGTGAAGGGAATTGTGTCCTTGATTAGCTTCTCATCTTGGCTGTTATTGACATATACAAAAGCTGCTGATTTGTGGACATTGATTTTATATCCTGAGATGTTGCTGGATTTTTTGATCACTTCCAGGAGTCTTGTGGTTGAGTCTTTGGGGTTCTGTAAGTATAAGATCATATTGTCAGCAAAGAGTGAGAGTTTGACCTTCTCTGCACTCATTTGGATGAGCTTTATTTCCTTCTCTTACCTGATTGTATTGGCTAGAACCTTCTAGCACTATGTTGAATAGTAGTGGCAATAGAAGGCAACCTTGCCTGATTCTAGTTCTAAGTAGTAAACCTTTCAGTTTTACTCCATTCAGTATAATATTAGCTGTGAGTTTATTGTAGATGGCTTTGATTAGATTCAGAAATGTGCCATCTATGTCTATATTTTTAAGTGTTCTAATTAGAAAATGATGCTGAATTTTATTAAATGCTCTTTCTGTATCTATTGAGAGGATCATATGGTCTTTGTTTTGTTGATATGGTGAATTATGTTTATGCACTTACATATGTTAAACCAGCCTTGCATTCTCCTAACATCACTTATTGAATAGGGATTCTTTTATCTGGGATGAAACTTACATGATCATGATGAAGGATTTTTTTAATGTGTAGCTGTAATCTATTGGCTAAGATTTTATTGAGAATTTTTGCACCTATATTCATTAGGGAAAATTCACCTTTTTTAATTGAGTCTTTTCTTGGTTTTGTTATCAGGGTGATGTTTGCTTCATAGAACATGTTGGGAAAAATTCCTTCCTTCTCAATGTTTTGGAATAATTTCTGCAGTATAGGTATAAGCTCTTCTTTGAAGGTTTGATAGAATTCTGTTGTGAAGACATCTGAACAAGGACATTTTTTTGTCAGGAGATTTTTTATTGTTACTTCAGTCGTAGTTTTTGAAATTGGTCTGTTATATACTTCTGTTTCTTCTTGATTAAGTCTAGGGGGAGGGTGTGATTCCAAATATTAATCCATTTCCTCCACATTGTCAAATTTCTGGGCATAGAGTTCTTGTAGTACTCAGAGATGATCTCTTGTATCTCTGTAGCATCTGTTGTTATTTCCCCGTTGTTATTTCTGGTTGAGGTTATTAGAGATTTTACTTTCTGTTTCTAGTTAATCTGGCCAAAGGCTTATCAACTTTATTTATTTTTTTCAAAAAACCAACTTTTTGTTTTGTTAATTTTCTGAATGATTCTTTTGTTTTCAATTTCATTAATCTCTGATTTAATTTTGGTTATTCTCTTTTCTTCGGCTGAGTTTCAGATTAGATTATTCTTCTTTTTCCAGTTTCACATAAGATGGTTCATGAGTTTGTTGATGTGCTCGCTTTCTGTTTTTCGAATGTAGGCATCTACATGTGATTAATTTCCCTCTTACGACTGTTTTACTGTGTCCCACAGATTTTGGTAACTCGTGTCTTCATTACTATGTGTGAGGAATTTAACAATTCCCTTTTTTACCTCTTCCTGAACCCAACTATCATTCAGCATAAGGTTGTTTAATTTCCAAATCAATGTGTGGAGATGAACGTTTTTGTTGGAGTTGAGTTCCATCTGTATTGCCTTGCAGTCTAAGAAGATACAAAGAATAATTTCTATTCTTTTAATTTTGCTGAGGTTTGATTTGTATCATAGGATGTGGCTGATTTTGGAGTGTATACCATGGGCTGACAGGAAAAATGTATATTCCTTAGCTTTGGGATGGTGTGTTCTGTATATGTCTATTAATTCCATTTGTTCTAGGGTCACATTTAAGTCCTTTGCTCATTTGTCTAGTTTCTGTTTAGAAGATCTGTCCCATTCTGTCAGAGGGGTGTTAAAGTCCCCAACTATTATGATGTTGTGGGATATCACAGTGCTTACACCCCTCAAGGTCTGTTTTATAAATCTGGGAGCATTTAAGTTGGGTGCATCAGTATTTAAAATTGAAATGTCTCTTGTTGTATTGTTTCTTGACCAGTATAAAGTGTTCATCTTTGTCTTTCTTAACTTTAGTTGCTTTAAATCTACTTGTATCTGAAAATAAGATTGCAACCCCTCCTTTCTTCTAATTTCCATTTGCTTGAAATACTATTTTCCATCCCTTAATCTGGAATCCTGATTTGTCCTTCAGATCTAGTTGTGTCTCCTTGAGATGACATATACATGGCTTAAGTTTTTTTTTTTTACCTAATCAGCCAGCCTGTACCTCTTCAGTGGTGAATTAAGTCCATTGACATTTATTGAGAGAATTGGTAAGTGTGGTGGAGTTCTATTCATCTTCTTTTGTGAAAGTCTGTTGTGTAGTTTTGTCTTTTGTACCATTGTGGAAGCTATGTTTTGACCTTTACCTTCTATGTGTTTACTTTGTTGTTTGTCTATTTTGGTGGTCAGTGTTGAGTATAGATCTAAGTATTTCCTGAAGAGTTGGACTTGGACTTGTAGTGAATTTCCTCAGTGCTTACATAGTCTCAAAAGATTTGATTTCTCCATCAATTTTGAAGCTTAGGTTAGCAGGATACACAATTCTGGGATTAAAATTGTTTTGTTTAAGAAAGTTGAGGTGCATGACCAAGGTCTTCTGGATTGGAAGGTTTCAGTTGAAAAGTCTGCTGTTGTCCTAATGGCTCTGCCTCTTTAGGTCAGTTGGCACTTACTTCTGGCTGCTCAAATAATTTTTTCTTTCATTTTGATTTTGGACAGATTCATTACAATGTATCTTGGAGAGGCTTTGTTTGAGCTGAGATAACCTGGGGTTCGATATGCATCTGAAAAGCGTGTGTTGTAGTCTTTAGTAAAACCTGGGAAGTTTTCATTTATGATAGTCTCCAGTAGGGCTTCCATTCCTTTGGTACAATTTTCTTCCCCTTCAGAAATCCCTATTATTTGTATTTTTAAGTGCTTCATGGAGTCTCATAGTTCTCTAAGCACCTGTTATGCTTTTCTCTTTTCTTTTCTGCCTCTTTGACTACCTGGGTTAACTCAAAAACTTTATCCTCTAGCTCTGAGGTTCTTTATTCTCCATGTTCTAACCTATTTTTGATACTTTCTACTGCATCTTTTCGTTCCCTGATTGTTTCCTTTATTCCTTAAGCTCTACCACATCCTTTCTATATTCTACATATCTCTCATCTGACTTTTGGTTCTGTCTTTACATTTTCTTATCTATTCCTTTTATTGTCTTTATCATCCATATTTCAAATTCCCTTTCTGTCAAGTCCATTAATTCTTTATAGATGGTGTCTTCTGCAGTAGCTGCCTCATAGTCCCTTGGGGGAGTTGCCCTGTTTTCGTTTTACATGTTGCTTGAATTTTTCTGTTGGTTCCTCCTCATGTATTCTTCTTGTTCACCCCTTTTTTCCTTCTCATTGCCTCTATTGCTTCAAACAGAATTTCTTGCTCTTGATGACAATATGTTGTAATAAGTCATCGAGAGCCAGGTGACGCTCTGGTTTTCTTAGGAGACAGAAAAAAAAGCCAGCAACCTTTATAGTCCTTATTCCAAACTTAGTTACCTACAGTGATGACCTGATTGTTTCCTCAGCATTCAATCCCTGCCAGTTTGGGATCTTAAAGCTCAAGGGCAACTCTCACAGTGCCCCCTGACTCCAGTTCCTGGTATATGCAGGAGTCCCTCAATCTGCCCCAAGAGTGGAGTTCTGATCCCGACAGGCAGAATTAAAACAGTCCTGTTTTAGGCCCCTGTGGAGACCTCCTTATGAGCTTCCCACAATGGCATCCCCCCTGGCCATGGAGACCTTCTCACTATAGTTACCTTGCTAGCCAGCAAACCTATGGCAAATCCACTCCAATGTGCATTCAAATCTTGTTGCTATATACTGTTAGAGCCCACCCATTCTTCCAAGCTTTCCACTCAATGTGCAGCTTCCCCCAACAACGGAAAACTCCAAAAGGACTTCCTCCCATCCTGGATGTCTTAGGGAGGAGGCAGTTGATTTATCAGATTTCCACCACTCCAGATCATATACTCTGTCCAGCTTACCACCACCTTGCTGTGCTTCCTGAACTATGACTCTGGGTAATATCCCCTTGCCAGGTATGGCTGGGTTCTCTCTTTTTCCCAGTTGTTCTAGAGGAGCTCAGCTGAACAATCCTTCTGGTCCATCAGCTTGCCCCCCCCCCCCCGTTGTTAAGATTTTTTATATATATTTTACCATTATAAATTCATCTAGAAAAAAATGTTAGTTGTTTTCATTTTTTTTGACACACAAAAAGTTGTACAAATACAACTTGATGAGTTTAGAGATTAAGTATACACCCATGAAACCATCAGCACACTCTATGGCATGAACCCATCCATCACTACAAAAGTTTCCTCTCATCTTCATTATTATTTATTATTGTGATAAGAGAACTTAACGTAAGATCTACTCTCAGCAAACATTTAAGTATATAATATAGTATTATTAACTATAGACAGTGTTGTACAGTAGAATTTATTCATGTTGTATCACCAAAACTTTGTACCCTTTGATCCATACTGCCATTTTCCCTTTCTTCTAGCCTCTGCTTCTATCAGTTTCAGATTCATCATATATATAAGTAACATCACATAACATTTGTCCTTCTGTGCTGAGTTCATTTCACTTAGTATCATGTCCTCTGGGTTTAGCCACATTGTCACAAATGACAAGATTTCCTTCCAAAAAGTGTTAATTTTTAATCTTGCTTCTGACAAGGCCAGGTGACCTTTAGGGATCTCATTGGAAAGTTCTTTAGAAGTCATTTTACTCATGTATAAAGTGGAAATAGCCATTATTTCTTTATATTGTTCAACCTCCAGATTCTGTAACTGTCATATTTATGTAGCTTAGAAAAATATTGGTGAAATTATGGTACAGAAAATGCTAGATATGGCAGGAACATACTTTATCATAAGGGAAAAAATCAGGTATCTCCAGTGATGTTTTTCTATATACACATTTATGTGTATGGGTTATTTACTAATCTCACAAATAAAATTTTGTTTTACAATTGTTCATGGGACTAGATCTTTCTATGTACAAGTTGAAATGCAGTACCTACTATCACATTTTTTTAAGTTTAAATTAAGTAAATTTAAATTAAGTAAAAGTCCAGTTCTTCAATTACAGTAGTTATATTTCATGTATTCAGTAGCCACATGTGGCTAGTGTCAGAGACAAAACATTTACTTCATTGGATGGTGCTGATCTAGCTTATTCCCTATTCCTTATACAGAGGGTGCCTAAAAAGTGTATACACATTTTATGAAAGGTAAAATTGTATTAGATTTATAATACTCAAGTCATATTTGATCTCTGCAAACTCAAGATATTCTCAGCATGAATTATATTAATCTTTTGTTATTAGTATAGATTATTAAAATTTCAATATGGTGTTTCCTTTCTTAAGATGTGTATACTTTTTTCTGGCAAACCCTGTATATTTCTGGACATTTTCTATGAAATATTTCTTTTCTTAGCTTTATCTTTCAAATAGTATCAGCAAATGAATAAACTTGGAACAGATGCTGGAGTGTCCTCTGAGAAAATGGGCCACCACTAAGCTGTCATCTTTTCCTCATGGTATTTGTTTAATTTTCCTTAGAATACACACCTAAATGATGAGCTTTTAAACTGCAATATTTTACGACAATTCTTCCAGAAATGTTATTCTTTGATTCAAAGCAGTTTTGTGATGACTTCTATTTCTTTTCATTTAATTGCATCTATAAAGCATAACATAAAATCGTGAAATTCAACAAGAGGAAGTCAGAAATTTGAATAACTATCACTGTCATCCATATGCATTTGGAAGTAGACTTTGTAAGCACAGGGATAAGACACAATCTCGTTTGCGTTATGATATGACAGAAGCCAGTCATGGCTTAATTAATTCAGGGTTGTTTTCATTTTGGTGGGATGGGACAGATTTGTTAATAGAAACAATATATAAATAAAGAAGATCCAGAAAAGGATGTTGAATATTGGTAGGGAGGGGAGAAAGGCTGACAAGAATTAAGGTCTGCAAAAAATCATCTTTCCATGAGACACAAAAACAGGCTGCAGACAGATGCTTATAAGACCTCAGCTTTGTTGAAGAGGATAGCTTTATAAATAGATGCACAGCAACAGCAGCCAGCTGTTCAAAATAATTGCCAGGCGATATTTGGTGATGACAACCTGAAGAAAGTCATCAATGCAATTATTTTACACCAGATCAGTCCAGCGGATCTGTTGAGCCCTCTTGCCTGTTGTGTGTGAGTGAGATACTCATTATTCTTGAAATACCAGTGTTACTTGCTCATTTTTTCTATAATATACAATGAATTCAACAGCAATTATATTGTAACATTGTTAATAATTTAATCAGGGACAATTAGAGTTTAGAGTTTCAAATATATGCGGCTAAGATTTAGCATACTATGTATAAAGAGAAATGTTCTGCCCTGATATAAAGACTTTGTCCAGAATTAAACTTTCAGGAAAACCAGGCCAATGTTCTGTTGTTAACATCCTGATCACTTTATCATCATTTTAAATATATATGAGTTTTTGTATAGAGTTATATAAAAATAATTTTCTTCCTTAGTTTTTCTCAAACCCCTCCTCCTTCCTCAACTTTCTTTCCAAAGAGTCAGTTTAGTTATAAACTATTAATTTTCCATGACTCAACTATAGTTTCATGAATCTTTCAGCTCCTCATAGTCAGAGCTTCTGTGTCAAATGTTATGTTATTTAATTAATACTCAGAATACTTTTCCTGGGACACCTGCAGTATAGTATTTCATGTGAAGTTTGAACAAGTATTTGTAGCAGATTTGCTTCCCCCTTGAAAACAAATCAGGTTTCATGAAACAACAAATACTCAAGGGAAGTGTAAGGATTATTCATCAACAAATATTAATTCAGTGATAATTCTTTGTTTGTATAGTGGAGACAGGTATGGGTCTATGAGATTCTTGTGGGGAGCTTTTCTGAAGAAATAAAATAAAATGGTCTTTCAAACTTTAAATTCTGCAAAAGCAATAGACCTTTAAACTTTAACTCAATGCTAGAGCAGTATATTTACCTGTAGCCTTGGCACATCTTATTCTTGCCTATGTCTCTATCTCCAAAATGTTTCCTGAACAGATGTGTTGATTTAAGGGACATTGATTACATAAGAAAATTCTTCCTCAACACTCTGTGAGCAAGAAGCTATACTAGTGAGAGGTATCGTATAAAGACTTTAAAAAATGAACTTCTGATATTGAATAAAATCTAAATAATTAGAGAAATATGCCAGGCTGAAGGATTAGTTAAGATGCCAATCTTCTTTGATTTGCCTATACATTTAATGCAGTCCTAATCAAAACTCCAGCAGGCATTTTTGCTTAAATTGACAAGGTGATTCTTAAATTTATATAGAAATGCAAATGACCTAGACTATACATATTCTAGAATCTAGATCCTTTATTTGTATGTATATGTATACATTATGTATTTATGCACACACACAAAAACAATTGCTAAAGGTATCTCTAGAGATAAAAATATTAATAGTGTGAGAAGTAATTATTTAATTATATTTTCAATTGTCTCTAATATTTACTTGCTCTAGCTTGTATTGATGAAATAATTACTCATTTTTCTTGTCATTTCTTCTCCCCAACTTCCAAATTTTGTGAGTAATACTACTGTTTTAACATGGTCAACATTTATATTCTATTCTATAACCAGAATTCAATGGTTACTTAGTTTTAGTTTATATTTAATATGACTTAATCACCAACAACAGTATTTTCACCGTGGAGTCTGCTTACTTCATTCTGACATTCCTTTGTTGGCTAGATTTCATCCTAAAATTTTTTCACTAAGTTTCAGAGGTACAGTACTCCCAGACCGTCCATGTGTATGAAAATATTAGTCTGAAATAGCAACTTTTAGAATTCTGAAATTCGTTGGTCACAGTTTTCCTCGGATTTTTGTAGAAATGTTCCATTGTCTTCTGAAAATTATTTCTTGAGAATTTATTTTTTGCTTGTGACATTTTAAATGTCCATTTTCAAAATTGTTCATCATTGAAATTTAAAAATTCACTTACCGCGTAACTAGTATGTCTTCCAAGTTGAAAATATAGCTCTTTATTTCAGAAAGTGTTTTCTTCTATTATATCCATTGCATTTTATACACTCACCCATTTTGTCTTTCAAGAAATATTGTCTCCTTTGTAATCTATACCTATCACAGTCACCTCAATTCTTACAGCTTTGTGTTTTCTGTTTCATAGTTTTATTATTATTATTTTTGCCTCTTCTTTTGTCTTTATGTTTGATCAATGTTGCTGTTCTGTTTTAATGAATATTATTGCTTTCATTTCTTGTCCTAGCTTTTTTTTTTCTATTATGGAGATTGTAACTGAAATGTCAGATAACTTTTTCTTAACTCTACTTCCAGGTGTAATATTTTTATTTGCCAATGTATTTGCCTTTTATACATATTTTTTTCCTTCTTCTCCCTCCTCAACCTGGTATGCATGCTGTGTCCTCTCACCATTGTTTCCTTTCTGCTTTTTACTTATCTTTGAATGAATATTTAACTCTAAGCAGTTAATTGCCAATGAAAGGAGAGAATTCAGTTGAGTCAGCTTGGTTGGTACCCAGATTCAAATCAACCTTTTGTTCTTCTATGCCCACTCACCAAATGTGTCATTGCTCTATCCTAGCTACATTTCTTCCTCAGTTTTTGCTACTCAGGAAGTTGGAATGGGTGATACCGAAGCCCCTGAAGTGATATGCTCTGTGTCCTCATCTGATTGTCACTGGTTTTCCTCCTTCCTTTATTATACCTTCATTAGACATACTTTGCATCCCAGAATGTTATGTAATCCATTATTTAAAAGATATATTGGGAGCGGCATGCATAGCTCAGTGTGTAGGGTGCTGGCTCCAAACACCCAAGCTGGTGAGTTCAAACCTGGCCTGGGCCAACTAAACAACAATGACAACTGCAACAAAAAAATAGCTAGGTATTGTGGGGGGCACCTGTTAGTCCCAGCTACTCAGGAGGCTGAGGCAAGAGAATCGCTTAAGCCCAGGAGTTGGAGGTTGCTGTGAGCTGTGATGGTAGTCTACCGAGGGCAACATAGTGAGACTCTGTCTCAAAAATAAATATATAAAATTAAAAAAGATATATTGGTAGGAATTATGCTTTCGTGCCATTTCTCTTAATCATCTTTTTTATTAATTTGATCATTATGGAAACATTCTTCCCTATTCTAAGACAATCCTAAAACTCTCCATTTCTTTAGTCTAAGGTTTAATATGAGGACTCTTAAGAACCTCGATGCTTAATTTTAGGAAATCTCTTCCTGCCTTAAGTCTATAGGGGGTAGATATCAACTTTGAGCAGTATTTTACTTTTTCGCCCAAGTTCATGACATTTGGGAAATATTCTGTATGTATTATTACTTAAGGTTATGGATATGTCTTTGTTTCATTGATAATGAGGAAGAAACAACCACTCCCTCCATTATGCATTCACTATACCCACTAAATGCTTTTCTGATACTCCTGTAACCCTTGGTACACAGAAATGTTTGCACATCTTTCTCCCTCTATTGCAAGAATTCCCGAAGGAAAAGAAAATTTTTTACTCTCTAGAGCCTGCCTATTCTTACAAATAAGATAATACATTCTTATTCATTATTATTCACACATATTAGAAACTAAATGCTACAAACATTTGAAGAAAGAACTAACCTATTATTATATCTCTACAACCATAGCCTTAGGGATTCTCCTAAGAAATTAAAATAGCTGCCTTTTAATTCTTTTTAATAAATTATCACCATTATCACCTCTACCATTGCCTCTGTCATTACTGCCAGGTAAATTTTTATTATCTCCTTACTCTGCACACCTTGTTAAGTGTTATGTGTATTATCTCATTTAATCCTCGCATAGACCTCACAGGCTTGTTCTATTATTATCTCCTAAGCCACAGAGTGCTATAGTTACTTAACTAGGTCATTTTTTTTGCATTTGACTCTACAGCCTGAAATCTCAATCACTGTATTATGTTTTCTTCTGATAAATAATACAAAACAGCATGATATTCCACATTTCCCACAAAACGCTCATATTTATTCTCCCTTTGTATGTGTTGGCTAAGATACGGATCCTGCTATGGAAAGATAAAAGGTAATTTAAAATACTTTGGATTATCAGATAAATGCAAGTCAAAACTATAATGAGTTAATGCTTCAAATGTATTAGGCTAGTTAGTGTCAAAAAAAAAAAAGAAGACAAAGGTATTGGTGGAGGGATAGAAAAATTGAAATCCTTTTATGATGTTTGACAATTAAATTCACAAACTCTGCCAGGCACAGTGGCTCACGCTTGTAATCCTTGCACTCTGGGAGGCCAAGGTGGACGGATTTACTGAGCTCACAGGTTTGAGACCAGCCTGAGCAAGAGTGGGACCCTGACTCTAAAAATAGCCTGGGGTGGCCTCCCAGCTATTCAGGAGGCTTAGGCAAGAGAATCATTTGAGCCTAAGAGTTTGAGATTGCTGTGAGCTGTGATGTCAGATGTCACTCTACTGAGGGCAGCAAAGTGAGACTCTGTTTCTAAATTAATTAATTAATTCACAAACTCATCCTAGAAAAAGTTCCACATACTTCATTGGTAAATATCAATCACTATGGTCACTTCAGTGTACTCCTCTTGGGAAGCAATGTACTGACAACAGCACCTAGTCCACTCTTCAAAGCAGTATTGGAACTCTTCTCTGGACGGGCCATCAGAACTGTCACTAAATTATCCTTGATGAATTGAATGTTATCACAATGTTTTCTTTTCAATATTTCCTTTATCATTAGGTAAAAAAAATGTGATTGAGGGGCCATGTCAGGCGAGTAGGGGACCATATCAGGGAGAGGGTCCCAATATAGCTATTTGTTTGCTGGCTAAAAACTCTCTCATAGACAGTGCTGTGTGAGTTGGTGCACTGTCATCATGCAAGAACCATGCATTGTTGGCCAAGATTTATTATTTATTTTAAGATTGTCCTGTGTTTCTATCAATGTTTACTTAGTCTGTTATGTATCCCACCACAAAAAAAGAGTATGGAGCTTTTTCAAATATTAAAATTGGAACTAACATAATATCCTGGATCCAACATCTATGTATATATTCAAAAGAATTGAAATCAGGAGCTAGAAGATACATGCCTATACCTTCCCTTGTTCATTGCAGCATAATTCACAGTAGCCAAGATTCATGGAATAGCATGTGTCTATCAGCAGATGAATGGATAAAGAAAATATGGTATATGCATAAAATGAACTATTATTCAGCTTAAAAAAGAAGTTTCATCTAGGGTGGCACTTGTGGCTCAGCAAGTAGAGTGCCAGCCCCAGATACCAAAAGTGGTGGGTTCAAACCTGACCTCAGCCAAACTGCTGGGTTTGGGATTGGAATGTTCTTCCTTTTCCAGTTGCTTAAGATGTCCCATTAAGTTGTTAACTTCCTGTCTTTCTGTTCTCTTGAGGAAGGCTTGTAATGCTATAAATTTCCCTCTTAGGACTGCCTTTGCGGTATCCCAGAGGTTCTGATAACTCATATCTTCATTATCATTATGTTTTAAAAATTTGGTAATTTCCTTCTTGATCTTGTCTTTGAC